>WEIS01012973.1:0-26604 GCA_013389965.1 Todus mexicanus
AGGACCTGTCTGGCTTCAGCCTCTATTTGGTACCTTTGCATTGGAGCACTCCTGGCCCTGCTCTGTCGCAAGAGACGCGCTGCTCGAGCCCCAACACATAGATAGGCACAGGCAGAACCCCAGGTAGAGCTCACATAGCAGTGCCTGGCACAGATCGCTCCGCTGGGACAGGCAGCAGGGGCAATGCTGTATTTGCATTTGGAGATTACAGCCATTCCACAACCTTTCTGCAGCCAAACGTGGTGCTTTGCAGGTTGGGATGGGCTGAGGCTCCCAGCTGCTCTCCTNAGATGCCATCCTGGGGACAGCGGTGGGGACTGTGGCTTTTCCCCGGATCCTGGGCAGCCTCCAGCACCCAGCTAAAGGAGGCCACAGCCCTTCAGCCCCTGGCAGGCCCTGATTGCTCCCCTGGCCATGGTTTCTGGCAATGTCCCCTTTACATGCTGAGTCTTGGAGCTCTGGAGAGCTTCGAGCAGCTGCTCTGGAGGCAAGAGCTCTTTCATCTGCTGTTCCCCAAGCCCCGAGAAGTGCCCCAGGCTGCAGGCATCACAGTTAACTCCTCTCTCCCTGCGGGATGTTTGCAGGGACGCTCCATCCAGCCTCTGTGTGCAAGGCTGGGTCTATCCCAGGCTCCGTCCGTGCTCCAGACTCGCTGCCCGTGCCACAGACACGCCGTGTTCAGTAGCTGAGCCGTGTCTGGGACAGAAAAACCGTTTCACCTGCTGCCACTTGTGGAAAGCAAATGAGCTGCGGACGTTTAGTTCTTCAGCACATCACGTTGTACAGAGACACACGTAGGTACCAGATCAGCTCCCACCCTCCATGGGGTCTTCACCACCCCTGCGTGACCCAACTACCCCACGAGTGCCCTTAGCTGTGTTTTTCTGCAGAGCCAGAGTCTGAACACAGGCTGTGCACACACCTCGGGCCACGAGCCACAGGACCTGTCTGGCTTCAGCCTCATTTGGTACCTTTGCATTGGGGCACTCCTGGCCCTGCTCGGTCGCAAGAGACACGCTGCTCGAGCCCCAACACACGGACAGGCCCAGGCAGAACCCCAGGTGGAGCTCACACAGCGGTGTCCGGCACAGATCGCTCCGCTGGGACAGGCAGCAGGGGCAATGCTGTATTTGCATTTGGAGATTACAGCCATTCCACAACCTTTCTGCAGCCAAATGTGGTGCTTTGCAGGTTGGGATGGGCTGAGGCTCCCAGCTGCTCTCCTATGCCCTGCATCCATGGGGAGAGAGCAGCTAAAAGGCTCTTGTCCTGCCAGAGTCCCTGCAAGGCATCTGTTAATGAGGGCCAGGATAATGCAGGTTTATCTTCTTTCTTTTGATATCAAGTCCTTCCCTACCAGGCAAGTGCTAGACTAGTTACTTCGGTGAAACACACACACACACACACACCTTGCACCCTCAAAAATCGCTTGCAAGGAGTTCTAACAACCCGAGCACCTGCTTTAAAGCTAATTTGTAGGTTCACAGGTGTTTTTTTTATAAATGCAGAGCTATTTAAGATATCCCTTGCCCTGCATCCTGCACTGAGCTGTGGGGAGAAGACCTCAAAAAGGTTCTTGTCCTGCCGGAGTCCCTGCTTGGTAAGTGCTTGCCAACCTCAGCTTCCACACCGCGACCCGGTGTGCCCAAAGTTCCCTCAGCCCAGCGTGCGAGTGAGGCAGCTGCTTGGGAGCAGCTCTGGGCAACAGCATTTCATGCGAGTGGTGCAAAAATACCCACCCCAAACCCACAATGCCCCACAGAAAGGGTTTGCAGGTCAGAGGCAGAAGGGCTGGGGAGTGCTGCCCTTCACCCCAAAGCATCCCTGCATCCCTACCCTCCACCCCAAAGCATCCCTGCCCTCCCTCCACCCCAAAGCATCCCTACCCACCCACCCCGGGCCGGGGGAGACCCATGGAGGCAGCAGGAGGGGCTGTATAAGGCAGGCAGGCATTGGGCAGGTGGCATCTGCTGCTGGGGGAGCTCCTCCAATGGCTCCACTCATTGCTGGGGCACCTGGAGGTGGGCCCTTCGAGCAGTTCCCTGCACCTCTAGCATGTGGCTCTGCAGCTCCTGCATCTCAGCCTGCACCTCCTGCAGCTCCTGCATCTCCTGCGTCTCAGCCTGCACCTCCAGCAGCTCCAGCATCTTGGTCTTTGCGTCTTCTGCGCCTCCAGCGTCCCCATTTCTGCGCCTTGTTGCAGCTCCAGCGTCTCAATCAGCATCTCTGCACCAGTGGCTGCTGTACCCTGCAGGTCTTGGGCCAGGGCTGGGTGGGAGTGGGGGTTCTGAAGCCCCCAGGGGTTGGTTACTGGTCTGCCCAGGGAAGCTGGTGGTGGGGCATGGGGGGAGCCTCTCCCTGTGGCAGCTTTTGTTGGGGGAGCTCTGCCAGCCAGAGCCTGGGAAGGCTGCTGGGACACCCCCCCCCCCAGGAAAACCCCCTCTCTGCAAGTTGTGGAACTTCTGCAGAGCTGGCTAATTAGTAGAGATCGGGTCATGGAGGCAGGACCCACCACACCAACCAGAGGTGCCTCCCCAGGGCCAGGTCAGTCCTGGTCAGGGCTGTGTGGGCAGCGCTGGCAGGGCCAGCTCCATCCCAGTCCCACCACGGTGGGGTGGCCCAGATGATGGTTGCTGCCGAGGAGCAGCATCACCTGTGGCTGCACCATCCTGCCCATCCCCGCTGCGGGCAGGGTGCCGCCACCTTGTGTCTTCATAATTCATTCCTACCATTCAGGAGCCCCGTTTTCCCCAGGGAAAGGCTCTGCCCTGAGCTGCTCCATGTGTGTGCTCAGCGAGGAAGCTTCACGGAGCATCGCGCCGGCAGCACGAGGTACGTGGCTGTGAGCCCAAGGGCAGCGGGGGCTGCGCAGCACACCCAGCCGGGTCCTGCGGCAGCCTCCCTGCCCTCCCTGCCCTCCCTGCCCTGGCCTCGTCCTGCACCAGCTGCCAGGAGGAAGGTTTGGCTGCCTGCAGGGGACACGGCAGCAGGGTGCCGCAGCAAGGGGTGCCCACAGGGAGGGTGGGCTCTCCCTGCCGGCGCCTTCCCCGTGTTGGGAAGGAGCTGAGATCACTGGGGGCCATCCTGCATCAGCTTGTCTGGCTGGGCTGGGCAGGGCACACCATGGTGCAGGGCTGGGCTTCTGAAAGCTGGACACCCCAAATTGCCCAGCTCCCTTGGGTCTGGAGCAGGGTGGGTGCTTCTTGAATCCCCCAAGCTTCAATATCTTGATTTGTGGTGTTTGTGCAGCTGCTGAGCAGGCTGAATGCTGGTTAGAGCAAGGATGGGCTGTGTGAGGGGAGAGTAAATCAGCGCAGCGCGTGGTACAGCACAGTAAATACTGCTCTTCTGTGCTCTTCTCCTGCTCCTTTTGCTATCTCCTTCTAATGTGTTGATGGGGTTTATTTCAGAGGGCCAGTGATCTTGCAGCGGTCTTTGTTCTATCCTGTACTTGGACGTGAGGAGAGCTCTTTTCTTTTTAGTTACTCACACTTGGTAAAAACTTTGGTGGTTCATTTGGCAGGAAAAATCCTCCCACCAAATGTCGTGGCCCTGCCAGGGGAGGCTGGAGGGCTGGGGAAGCTCCTTCAGTGGTGGGATGCTCCGGATGAGGACGGAGCACAGCGAGTGGGAAGCCAAGGCAGCGATGAGGGATCTGGGCACAGATCACTGACACCAGGCACCACAGCGTGTAAAGCACAGGAGTAAGAAACCCAGATGCTTTCCAGCTCCACTTTTTGCAACGTATTTATTGGGTATGCTTTAAAAAAAACCACAACAAACCACACAAAAAGAGACAAGAGGAACCCAAAGGAGAGATGAAGAGGCTGCCCGACCGCAAGCTCTACACCAGGGTGCAAACTCAGACCTACTTTGGATGCTGGACCTGTCGATGTAACCGCAGCCGTGCCGGGAGGTTGGACGTGCGAGTGCTTGGGGCGAGGTGACACTGGACCTGAACAAAACCTGGGGGAGAGGCACCGGCGGGTGCACTGCAGCTGCACAAGATGCCCACGTCTGCTTCTGGTGCCTGCAGCCAAAGACCTGTTGTTGGTTCACCTTTCCCGGTACGCGAGGGGCTGCCTGCCTGCCTGCCAGCGAGCTCGCCACGGGCTGACCGATGGAACTTTCCCAGGTGTGTCTCCTGCCTTGCTGGGAACTCGCCCTCTCCCTGTGCCCTTCCAGCCACCAGCATCCCTTCCAAGTTCCTCCTCCTTGTCATCTCCAACTCTCACCGGTCCCAGTGGGCTGGGTGGGGAAGAGGAGGGAAGGGGTGGGAGGCAACAGGATTGGTTTTGGCCAAGGCAGCGCCTCTCCCCACCCAGCCCACCTGAGTCCACCTGAGTTTCCAGCTGGTGCCGCTGCCGCCGGCGCCTTCCTCCCAGCGCCGGGGGGTCGGGCTCAGCACACCGAGCAGCTGTTGGTCTTGTTCATGGGAGGCCTCAGCGCCTGCTCCTTGGGCAATGTCTCCCTCCTCTTGTAGAGCGCTGGGCTGAGCCGGCTGGGCAGGTTGGCTTGCTGCAGCAGCTCCCTGAAGACCTCCAGGACGTTCTCGTTGTCTTTGGCCGATGTCTCCACGAAGCGGCTGTTCCAGTCCAGCTCCACCAGCGACAGGGCGTCCTCCGCCGGCACCTGCCGCTCTCCGCCGCTCTCTGCCTTGTTGCCGACCACCACGATGGGAGGGAACTTGTCTTCCTTCACCTCCAGGATCTCCTCCCGCAAGCTCTTGACGCTCTCAAAGGACTCGGCATCGTCTACAGCGTAGACCAGGGCAAAAGCATCGCTGTTCTGGATCGAGAGCTTCCTCATGGCCGGGAAGGAGTAGCTGCCACTGGTGTCCAGGATTTCCACCTTGACTGTGGCCCCGCTCACCTCGTACTCCTTGCTGTGCAGCTCCTCCACGGTGCGCCGGTGCTTGGGCTCGAAGGTGTCCATGAGGAAGCGGCGGATGAGGGCTGTCTTGCCCACGCCGGCAGCGCCCAGGAACACCAACCGTACGTGATTCTTCTCCTTCGCCACTGGGGACATGGCTGGGCTGAGAGGAACAGGATGCTCAGTAGCTGGTGCTCACCCCAAGAGCGTCCCTGGGTGGCCGCGGCCGCGGTGTCCGGCTGTGCGTGCCTGCGGCCGTCCCTTCTCCCATGCACTAGCTCAGTGCAGCCAGGGAAGTTTGTTGCCGCCTTCCTGCAAACTTCGGCCGGCTGTTCTGCCGCGGACGCTACGGTTTCCAAGTCCTGTTCATCTTTTATGCCGGTTCCTCTCTGCCATGTGGCACCAGCCTGTCCAATCTCTGTGGGTTGTGGGTGCTGAAGGAGGGAGGGCAGGGAGGGAGGAGAGTGGGGTGCTCTGGGCCAATCCGCAGCGTTCAGCAGCGCTAGAGAGCTGCCAGTAGCGCCAGGAAGCGGGCGGCATTGCAGCCCTCAGACTGTGCGAGCTTTCCTGCCCTCTTCTCCTCCCTGGAGATTAACCTGTGTTTGTTGGCATGGGCTCGCTGGAGGCAGGGGAGCTCCCTGAGGGACCCTCACGCATTGGGTGGCTCATGGTTGGACGTGGCAGGGGCTGGCCGGTGTCACCCACAATGTTTCTTACCCTTATCTGGGGCTAGGGACTTGTTTGGGATTGCTGCAAACGCACCCAACTCTTGCCAGAGCTCATGAAATATTTGACCTGAGGGGGGAAAAAATAAGACCTCCCTGAAACCCATGTGTCAAAACCTCTGTGTCCAGCTGTCAGTTATTCTGTGGGTTTTCTGAAACATTTAACCCGAGGGGTTAAATCTCCCTGAACACGATGCACGGCGATCTCCGCCAGCAGATGCCGAGCAGAACGTGACCCCGCTTCAGCAAAACCCCGACCCAGAGCGGTTGGTTCATTTCTCGTGTGCCAGCCCCCGGCTCTGCTCGGCTGGGCATCGCCTCTACAAGTGGGTTTGCTTGGAGAGGTGCAGCCTGCCCCATCTGGGTGTGTCGCCTCAACACTCACCTTCCCTATTTCACGCTAGGGTTGTTTCAGAAGTGGATTTATGCCAAGGGCAGACGCGACGGGAACTCGCTCAAAAGCTAAAATAAGTTTTTATCCTAAATGTGTGTCCATGTGACCATTTTTGCAGTCTTGCTGCAGCTGGTTTTCCTGCCGTAGCAAAGTACCAGGTTCAGCATTTAGTGTTGGCTCAGTTTATCCCGTTGGTTTCCAAAGCCCTTTTCACAAGAATTATTCCTGCCTCTTAATTCCCCAACTGTCATCACGCTTCAGCCACGTTAAGAGCTTCCCCTGTTATCAGGAGAGCCAAGAGATTGCACCAGGGTGAGGAGAGTCCTCTCCTCAGCAGATGGGGAGAGTTGGGTCCCCAACAGGACTGGCAGCGGGACTGGTATCCAGAAATCCCAGTACACCCCGTGGGGTTCTGCCCCATCTGGTGATGCACCTTCAGTCGCCACCATGAACCTCTTTCTGCAGAGACTCCTGTGCCAAGAGGAGAGCACGAAGGCGATGCCAAGGACTGAGCCACAGGAGTTAGAAGGAGCTGAAAGAACAGATGTTAGAGCACAGTCATGGGACCTTGGCAAGCGAAAAACCAGGAGAAGGGGTGGATGAGCAGAGGGTGCTGCGTTTGGGCATGTGAATGAAGCAGCGACCGTGTCTTGGTGCCTGGTGTGCTATTGACATCAGTGGGAATGAAGAACCGAAGATGGCAAAGAAGCAAGGTATGGCAAATAATCCCACCTCAGTTTGGGAAGCTGTTTAAAGCCAGACAGCTCTCGGGAGGTGCCAGGAGCCCGCGTGATGCCCACACCACTGCTCACTTCCTAGTATTTCATTCCAAAGGGTCTCAGACCATGGGTCTGTTCAACCTCACAACACACAGCATCTCTCAGAGGAGCAGAAATGGTGTCCAAGGCAAAGTAGGAACCCGTGGCAGGAGGGAATGGAGACCTCAGGCTCCAAAAACCCCATCCTGGCTCTAAGCCATCCCCGTTATTGCCAGCACCCTGCAGGGAAGGAGCTGTGAGCTGATGGGCACCTTAGGAAGCACTGAGCAACAACACCAGCCATAGAGGGTTTCCCAAATTGTGTCCGGGAAGGTGACCCTGCTGCCATGGGAGCCAGCAAAGAGCGGCTGTGTCCAGGGAGGAGAGCCAGCCCTGGCCGCGTTAGACAAAGCCATGTTGGAGCTCAGGAGATGCCCTGCCTGGGCGCCGCGGCCGTGCACAACTCGTCTGCACAGCCCCAGTGATTTTTCACATCAGTTGTCTCCCCTTGGGTTTCACATCTGCGCTGCTATGGTTACCGAGAGCCTGCGAGGCTTTAAATCTCCCTCGGAGCAATGGAGGATTTCAGGGGTAATCTTGTTAAGAGATGAGCAATGAATATTTCCAAAGGCCTTTTGCATGAATATCTCGCTCCGTATTAGCTTATGTCCACTGACAGCGGGGGAAGCAGCGCGTGGGGGGATTGTCTGCGAGGAAGGGAAGGAACCAGAGCAGGATCAATGCAGAGACTTGTTTTCCACTGCAGCCTTTTGTGCCCAGACTGATGTGCCACCATGCTCTATTTTTTCAAGGAGGGCTTGGCCGGCCGGCTTGGCTCAGGTATTATTAAAAAAATAATAATTAAAGCCGATGTTTTCCCCAGGGAAAGCCCCAACAGCCCTTTGTGGGCGCGCGGAGATGGGGAGACTCGTGGCTGAGGCCTACAGAAGAGCTCTGCATCCCGTGAGCTGTGCATTGGACCATGGGCAGCAATTGGAGGCTACCCTTTGAAACCTGGGTTGAGTTTTGGGCCCCTCAATTCCAGAAGGACAGTGAGGGGCTGGAGCGTGGCCAGAGAAGGGCAACGGAGCTGGGCAAGGGGCCAGAGCAGGAGGCTGGGGAGGAGCGGCTGAGGGACCTGGGGGTGTTGAGCCTGGAGCAAAGGAGGCTCAGGGAAGACCTTCTGGCTCTGCACAGCAAGAGGGTTTTTGGTCATCCTTACCCCAAAGCCAGCCCTCTGCAAGGCCAAGGAGCGGTGGATTACCCTGTGGGGAGGCGAGGGATGGTCCCCAAGGTCCCAGCTGATGCCAGGGCTAAGCTTGAGTCATGGGCCAGCTCGTGCCTGAGCGCAGCCCCCATGGGGCAGCCTCCAGCAGCAGGAGGGCCCAGTTTGGGGCAGAACGCTAGAAAATGGTGTGTGCGCTGCTGCTTCCCATCGTGTGCTGGTGGGGGAGAGCTGGGGAGCAGCAGCAGATACTGGGAGCGGGGCAGGCACAGGAGGAGGGCAGGGGAGGGAGCTGGACCCCTCCAGCTGGGGAAAGCCAACAGCTCTTAGCACGGGAAAAACTCTGGGCTCTGCCCAGGTAACGCTCGTTCCTCCTGTTGCTGCTCATAGCCCGAAATGTGGGTGATCTGTTCTTGAACCAGCCCATGGCCAGGAGGCACGGAGCTGCTCTGCTGACGGGGTATGAGCTGAGCTCTCCCAAATAAAGGTCTTCTGCCACATCTTTCACAAACATTCATTTCCACGTCCCTAGCAAGCCTTGTGTTTGGTGCCTTAAAGTGATGGGGGAGGCACAAAAGTGAACTGTCCCCACCAGCCGAGCGCTCCCCAGTCCCGCTGCCAGCCTCGGCTCCGCTGCCGCGCTGAGATGCGCTTCAGGAAGCCGATGGATTTGCCAAGTCCAGGAACAGCCCGTGCCGAGTCTGGGTGTGCTTTCAGGGGAGCTCAGATCTCCACGCTCAGCTGTCACGGCTCAGAGGGGACGGTGACTGCCGAGGAAGCCAGGGGCAGTGTTGTCGGGCACGGCGCAGGAGCAGCCAGCGCTGGGCATTGCTCCAGTCCCAGATGCGGTGCCCCAGTAACCTGCCCAGTGAGCAGATCGGCACCGCGCGCTCACAGGCAGAGTGCGGCAGCTCTTTCTCGGCTGATGCGCTTTGCCCGTTGCTCACAGGCAGCGGAGCATCGTTACAAATGCGGTGGCAAACAGTTTGCAGCACCGTGACGCATTTCCATGAGTCTAGGCCAGCTTCTGGGAGCTGCTACGTCGCCGAGTCCTGCGATGGGCTGCCCAGCGCCCCAAGACCCCGTGACAGGGCACAGAGCAGCGAGGGCAGCCTGTGCCCGCGGGATGCTTCCACCCCACCCCACCCCACCACCTGCCTGTGCCTCTGCCTCCTGCTTCTGCCCATGGTTAAATTCATGGTGTACGTGAGAGCGGCTGCGTTTTCAGCAGGAATCCGGTGTTCCAGCTGAGAGGGTGAGAAGGAAGTGGCCAGGAATGAGAAACCCGAGCAGCGTGTCCCCAGTTACTGCCCATCGCAGCCTCGTGGGGTGAAGCATCGCTTCTCCCACCCTGAGTGAGCCCTGGATGGCAGAACTGGGCAAGCGGAGGAGAGGGCTGGCAGTGAGCTGCTTCTCTGCCCCCGCTGCCATCAGAGGTCGGCGAGGCAGGTCCTCACCCCGGCGTGGGGACGCGCAGCCGCACAGCAGAGGGTTAAACCTGCCTCTCCCGGAGATTAAATCGAAATGGCCTTTGGTTTAGCGACAGGTGAGAGGAGAAATCTGACCCGCTATACCTTCCGCCCCCACCTCCAAGGAGAGCCGCAGCCCTCCCTGGTGCATACATAGATGGATCACCATACGTGATGCTCCGAGCCGCCGCTGTCTGGAACAACGTGTCGCCGGACGGATCCTGTTCCCGGCACCGGCGGGGCCACCGCTGGGTACGAGTCACCCCGAGCTGGGAAAACCTGTGGCTCGGCCACGTCTCAGGGGGCACATGGGGGTGACTGACCCTGGAGAGGCTCACACCACCCCCAGCTGCTGTCCTGCTGCCAGAAGGGGTTAATGAAGCCTTAATTAAAGACTTCATTAATGAAGCTTTAATTAAGGCCAGAAGCCTTAATCAAAGGTTGTAACTGCAAAGCAGCAAGGGGCAGAAATTGATTGCAATAGGTGAGGGCTGAGGTTTGCCCATAGCCCCAGACCAGCGGAGCAAAAGGAGGAGACCCAGGCTGGATTTAGGGGTCCTCCAGTGCTGATGGAGCAGGAACTGGAGAAGATCCCCAATGGCATCACCAACAGCTTTGGTGGCACCAAGGGCAGCTTTGTGGCACACCCTGCCTGGGGGAACAGGACCTTCCTCAGCAATGGGGCTGATCCAACCCACAGCCAGGCTCATGGAAACCAGAGTCACTGGTGCAGCCCCTGGTGAGGATGCTCAGGTCATCTCAGGTTTGAAAACCCACCTCGACCTAAACCCGAGTTCCTGCTGCAGCCCCCCCGCCCCGTGCCCTCACTGGTTGAGGGGGCCGAGGGACCTGGGCGCAACAGGAGCCGGCGAACAGCCTGTACTAGACAAGCCCGGGTAATAAAATCTAGTCTCCCTGTAAACAAATGTCTTGCTGAGGACTAAAGGGATTTAGCGCAGCTGTTCTCAGGCCTGGAGGAGCTGCTACAGCATCTCTTATCTTGCCCTGGCGGGGATTATTAGCTGCAGCGAAAAGCTCGCCTCTCTTTAGGCCACCAACACGTTTTTTTTTCCTCGGGTGACACGGGGTGATGCTCTGCGGCAACACTCTCGGGTCATCAGGAGATGAAATGTGTGATGCCGGAGTCTCAGGTGTGTGTCTTTGCAGCCCTGGGGTGTTGTGTGGAAGGAGGGCTCCAGCTCATACCCTTCCACGGCCGGCTCCAGTGCTCCCAGTGCTCCCAGTGCCTGGCTTTGCCCGCTAAGTTGGCATTGAGGAGCGAATCCCAGCCCCGGAACGTGCCTCAACCTCTCCAGACACCAGCATATGGCTCCGTATTAGCGCTGATCCACTTTGAGGGCAAATAAAGCTGGCGGCCAGCAAACTGAAGGGGGACTGATACGTGTCCTAGCATGCACGGGTAAGGTACTTCCAGGAGAAAAATGGCAAAATTGGGTAAGGAAATACAGCGTAGGGACCTGCTATTGTCCAAGAAACTTAAATGTGAAGAGAGGAATTTCTGTGAAGCTCAGAGAAGCTCCTCCAAGAGATGACTGAGGGAGCCCCAGCAGCCAGCAGCAGGTATGTGGCTTCTCATGGCAGTGTCAGAAGAGAGATGGGATCTTTAGTAGATCCCCAGCATTGGCACATGGTCAGGAGAAGCTGGGCTTGATGCTGGCAGGAGATGCCCAAGACCCAGACTCGGGAGATGGAAGCACAGAGGGGGTTTCACGGGCACCCCACCAGCTTGCGAGGGAGCTGGAACAACCCCCCTGCGCTTCTTTACCCATCCACGGTGCCCCAGCTCAGGCTGGGGCCACAGCCCCTCTCTCCCAGACTGTCACCGAGGCTACCGGGGATGCTGCAGCCACCATCACGTCTCGCCTCGGCTCCTGTCCCCGAGCGGCGTTGGCAGCCACGGCTCCCCTGACCCGTGTCGTAATACGCCCAGCGCTCTGCATCATGCCCCGCTGCAGAGGCAGGCAGACGTGACGCTCTCGCCCCGAAAACCAACTGGGGTTTGTTTTCAGAGTGCATGAAAATGTCACGTTGTAAACATCCCCCGGGGATGCCGCCTGCCTGGCACTGCCCAGCGCTGCCGGTCACGGCCCGTTCCCCGCTGCCTCTATGGCCTTGGCTCCTTGGGCTTTCACGCCACGGTCCTCTACCCTACCGCCAGTGAGTCCTTGCCCATAAATAATAAAATAATCCTTTACACAGCAGCAGAGATGACCTCAGTGCTGTCCCAGACCCCAGCTGCGTTTTGCCGTAGCCATGTTTGTGGTCAAACCGCTCCTTCCTTTTCGGGGCACGTGCAAAGGATGGAGCGATCATAAAACAAGGGTGGGGGAAATACCAACAAAAAAAGGTTTTCATTTCATTTTACGAGGGAGTTTGATGGTCCCTCTGAACGTGCCAGGTCCCCTGGCATGGGGTGCATGAGCCCTGCCCTGCTCTAGCCTCCTTGGCTGCAGCCTTCAGCTGCCAAGTCTCAGCTTTTTGGTCCATCTTCCCCCAAAATCTCTCCTCCTGCCCCTTTTGGGTTCGGAGGAGGAAACCTCTGCCCGCTCCCCATGCACCATCCCCACTCCCCAGTCGCCCTCTCGCCGGTGTCACCATAAGAGCTCCTGACAGCGCTGCTGGAGCAGCCGCTGTCTCGGCTCCGCAGACTGCGCCGGGGGCTCCGGCACAACCGCAGCCTGTCAGGACATCTCATTTTTCAAACGTGTTTTCTGTCGGTGAGTATCAGCAGCAGCTGACCCCGTGCAGCCCGAGGGGACCGTCCCGCTGAGCTCCTGCATGCCCAGCTCCGTGTCGCTCCCTCAACTTCTGGCATCCACCCAGCCCTGGAGTTCTCTTGGTTTCTCCCAGCCGTCCTTGTTGCAAAGGAAACAAACTGGTGTCAGTGAGCCATGAAATGACCCCTTCCCATTGCTGCCCGTGTGGGACTGTGCCCTGCCCCAAAGGACGAGTCTTGCCGCGTCTCTGCTTTGCAGAACCTGTAACCCAGCTGCCGACAAGAAAAGGCTCCTCTCGCGGTGGTTAATGGGGCAGAGGCATCGGGGACTGTGCCCAGCTGCCTGCTAAGCCAGGAGGAGTGATGCTCTGGGACTAAAAGATGAGAAAACCCCAAAGCACGTTTGTGAGAGGGCGGCAGAGACCAGGGGACATTGCACGAGCTGAGCTGGGGGTCTGGTGGGGAAAGTGAGGGGCTCGGAGCTCCCCTTCCCTGCAGAGCTGGAGGGCAAGGCCATGAGCTGTGGCATCTCTCCTGGCATCAGAGCCATTCCCGAGTGCCTGAGCTGTGCCTGAGCTCTGCGGCTCTTCAGTGGCTTCAAAGATGGGGAACGACATGGACTTCACTTCCATCAGCCTCCCCTGGCATCAGCGTGAGGCAGAGACGAGCTGGCAGCAGTAAGATACCCTGTGCAGCTGCTTTATGCTCAAAAATCTCTTCTCATTTTTATCAAGGCCGCTGTAGCTGTAGTGCTGATACAACACCCGGGTTTGAGGACCTCTTCACGTCTCCTAAACGGGGCCACGCTCACCCCATGGGTCAGGCAGGATCTCCTGCAGCCACCGACTGCCTTCATTTTCCTTGTGCAATGACCTGTGCGTGTGCTCTCTGGTTTCTCTCCTCTCCCTTCCAACCATGCTTGAAACAATTGTCTGTATTTAACCAGAGCTGATGGATGTGGCTTGTGGTGCTGGTGCTGGCCAAGTTCCTTCTCATTTCACACCAAGGACGTGGGAAGGCAAAAAGTCCCAGGCTTCAGTCCACTGCTCGGTCCCTCTGGCTGAGTGCTGCAGGTCAGTGGATGCTGCCAAACCCCTCTGGAGGCTGCAGCCTGATCCCCTGCATGATCCTGCTCCCCTGCATGGTCCTGCTTGCCCTGCATGGTCCTGCTCCTCTGCATGGTCCTGCTCCCCTGCACTGGGGCTTCTCCAGCTTGAGGTGCAGCAGGGCTGTGGGTATGGAGGGGAGAGCACCCGAATGCCTCTGACGTGCTCCCCAACACTACACACGCCGCTGTGCAGGGGTGCATAGAGGTGTCCTGAAAATGTTCTTTTTCTCCTTCGGTGCTTGGGACCAATCCTGCCTGAGCCCAGGAGGGGGGATTTTGGGCTGCTGTGAGCTCAGGCACCATCCCAGAGCACTCACCAGGTCTGAGCAGAGCTGTAACCGCCTGAGTCTCGCCTTTGGCCTCGGCAGCACCTCCCAGCGACTGCAGTGTTCCAGACACGTCCCCACCGCCACGGCCACCTCCACCCCCAACCCCTTTCAGAGTCACATCGAGTGACCAGCTTGGCCCAGCCCAGCCCAGCTTGCGCTGGTTTGTTAGAGAAGAGCCATGCGAGTCGAGCCCTTCCTTCACGGATGCTGTTTCTTGTCACTCTGTCACGTCCACGAGCTGCTAAGGCAGCGCTGTGAAGCATAAATGACACGTTCTGGCAGCTGACATCTCCAGGAAGAGTTTAGCATGAAGACAAAATAACCCTACGGTGAGTTAATGTTCCCGAGCTGCTGTCCTACAAAGCCCAGGACGCTCGTGACGCCCAAGCAGCAGGAAACAAAGGCGAGGGTTTGTCCTAGATCCGTGTGACGGGCGCCAGCAGCGCGGGGCGACCTGCCACAGCCAGATGTGGTTGGCATTCCTCTGGCCCTGCTGCCTCAGAAATGGTTCTGGCTGCTGCCACGGCACACTCCGGATGACACCGACTGTGTGTCCTGGTGTCAGGGGGGGATGGGACACGGCTGCATGGTGAGCCTCAGAGGTGTCTACTCCCACCCTTAGGTGGACTCAGACAAAAGGGTCTTTCGGGGTTGTGCCCACCTGAGAAGGTGGGATTGGTGTTTGCCGTGTTTGTGCCAAGCGTTTGTAAAACAAAAAGAGTGTTTGTGAAGCCATGAGGCCAGCGCTGGGCAAAGGCAGGGTGGGAACAGGCTGCAGGGAGGTCCTCCTGCACGCTTCCAGCCACTTCTAGCTGCTGCCTGCTCTGCCCTGGCTTGTTGAAAGTCCCCTCCCTCTCTGGTTTCTCCCCATATATTTATTTATTTATATGGGGCATGATAGAGGCACCTTGTAAAGCTCATCTTCGGAGACACAGCTCCTGTCCTCTCCCAGCCAGCACAGCTAAGGTAGCTTGGGATGGAGAGGGCTGCACTGCCCAGGGCCGATGCTGCTCAGGGGCTGACGGTGCTTTGCCGCAGTTCAGAAGGCATTAAGAGAACTCCTCGCAAACCTCCTTGCAAGGGAGGGGGGTGTTACAGGAGGGTAGGGAAAGCACTGGCATTGCCAGGGGGCTTCAATTCGCCACCTGAGCAGCCCTGCTGCAGCCTGGTGCTGGCCCAGCTCCGGTGTCCCCCTGCTCTCAGCCAGGCACTCACTCCTGGGCTGAACACACTTCTTTTTTTTAAGCAGCTCTTTCCCTGGAGATGCAAACCGCAGACAAGCGTAATTTATGACTTTGCCCTCCCTGAACCACGAGACCGAAACCTGTGGGCTGAAGGCAGCAGCTCTGCTCGTTGCTCTGCCTTCACCTGCCGCCTTTGAGCTCCCCAGGTCCCCACTCGCCAGCGTCTCTCTCACTGAGCACTGACCCCGGCAGCATCGCTGGGGATGGCAGCTTGTGACGTGGGTGGCCTGACTCAGAGCCTGACTCAGAGCCCCGAGGACCTGCCCGCTCCATCTCCATCTCCATCCATCCCTGCCTGCCCTGGGGTCTCCACGCTCCCCTGCCTCTCCTGGGGGAGGTTGCTATGTACACGCCTCCAGCTCCCCATGGTCTTTCACTTCAATCCCGACGGGCTCCTTGAGCTGGTTTCTTAACCCGGCGGTTCCTCCCCAGAGGTGGGTTCAGGCTGTAGTTGGGGCTGGGCTGGAGGAGCGATGACTGCATGTACCAGCCGTGGGGCAGCCGTGGGCACTGCCAGGTCCCCATCACGCCACAAAAGCCGCAGCAGCTTTCCAAGAACCCGGCGCTGTGTGTTATCCACTGACCTACTCCCCGGCCACTCTCGCAGCCCTCGCTAATTAACCCGCATCCTCCTCCTGCAGCTCCTCGCCAGCTCCTGGGGCAGGCTCCTTGCAAGCCACAGCAGCCGCTCCTCATCCCACCGCAGTCCTGACGCCCTCTGCTCCTCCAGCACCCCGGGAGGGTCCAGCACCACCCTCAGAGTTGCTATTCCAGATCCACACCCCAGCAGTGCCGCCAGGTCTAACCCATGCTGAGCAGCGCTCCTCTGCCCCAACCCTCACTGGGCTGAGCTCAGAGGCTGAAGCAACGCAAACACGAACGGCTCTGCAGCCTCTGAGCCTCAACACGGTTGTTCCTCTAGCTTAGGAAGCAAAGCCTGGGTCCCGCCAGTGGCACGCCCTGTGGGTGCCCTCCCCACGGCTCCTCCAGCAGCAGCGCGTCTCAGGAGGCTTTGCCCCACGTTTTGTCAAGGTTTTGGATACCTGCTTGGTGTTGCTTCTCCAGGTCCCCCAGGGAAGGGTCTGGAGGTGTGACTGCCTCGTGTCCTGCTCTGGGAGGTCCTGCGGGGCAACCGCCAAGGTACAGGGTCAGTCTGGTGCATCCAGTGCTCCCCGTGGCTGTGCTGGTCCCAGCTCAGGACAGGTCTGCACGGTGCCCACTGCTGCTGTCAGCCCCGGGGCCACCACCTGGGCTGTGCCTGGGGCTTGGGATGCTCCAGCTCCAACCTCCCTCTGCTCTGCACCAGACCTGGGCAGCAGCACCAGCCCCTGCTTGGCAAGATCCTGCTTCATCCCGGCTGGGGAAGGCGGCTGCTGCTCAGCTCTGAAGAGGTCCCACAGGGTGGGATTTGACATTCCTGCTTCTCTTCAGTTCTTTGCAGCTCCTCTGAGAAGGATCTAGGGCTCAGGAGAGAGCCAGAGAAGCGGGCAGAACGGGCTCGCTCCTCTCTGCCGCACAGCAGAGCATTAAATATCTTCAAAGAGAATTGCTGATCGCAGCTGCTGCCGGCCGGTTGGCACCGGGGAGCTCTGCAGGGCCCAAGCCCTGAGCTCTGGGGAGGAGGAGGATGGTGCAAAGCAGAGCTGGAGCTCCTGGCCCGCTCCCGGAGCAGCGCCTGCTCCTGTGCTCCTTGGATGAGGGTCCTGCAGGGTCCTGGGTGGAGCTGGCAGCTCTGCCTCGCTGCCAGGGTCATGCTGGGCAGCATTTCTGGGTGGGCTGGAGGGGCCTGGTGACCCTGCCTGTGGATGCCGGCACTGGGGTGACATCCCTGCCAACGCCAGCAGCTGGGAATGCTCCAGCCATGCCCGGGGACAGCTCACACCAGCCTTCCCTGCTTCTTTTCTTGTTCAATCCTTGTGAAGGACAAATCAACCCCCGTGTCTGTGGCTGCCCAGAGCTGGCTCAGGGCGCCAATGTTGTCGTGCAAGCATGTCCTATTTCATCTGCAGAAAGGAAGGGGAAGACACACAGGCAGCTCCTGCTGCAGAGGGGCTGGTGGGATGGGCTGGTGGGGAGCTGGACCCTTCCCTCGCTCAGGAAAATGGGGTTTGTCAGGGAAAACCATGGGGAGGAGGCTGCTCCACAAGGACTCCATCTGTAGCTGACCCCTCTCTAGGTCCAGACCTGCCCCAGGAGCTTTCACAGATTCACAGATTGTCAGGGATTGGAAGGGACCTCGCAAGCTCCTCCAGTCCAATGCCCCCCATTGCCGCAGCAGGATCACCCAGACCAAGTCCCACAGGAACCCGTCCAGGTGGGTTTGAAACCTCTCCAGAGAAGGAGACTCCACAACCCCCTGGGCAGCCTGGGCCAGGCTCTGGCACCCTCACTGCAAACAAGTTCCTCCTAATATTTAAGTGGAATCTCCTGTGTTCCAACTCACACCCCCCAACTCCTCCACGTCCAGCAAGAAAAAGACCTTCTGGCTGCTGTGCTCGGGTCTGCTCTGGGGTGACGCTGGGCACCGCGGTCCTGCAGGGTCACCCACCTCCTGTTGTGTCAGCTGCACAGAGGATGCTGAGCTGGGGCTGGGCTGGAGCTGGTGGCCAAGAGGCATCAATCTAGAAGCAGCATCTCATGGGTCGGTGGCCCCTGGGCCACCCTCGTCCCTCCCAGGCCGGTGAGCTGCCGGCTCTGGGTGTGCGAGCGCAGCAGGGCAGGGGCTGCGCCGCGCGGCTGAGGCATGAGCGAGCCCAGAGCTGCACGAGCCGTGACGGCAGAAGGGTTCTGGGAGCTGTTATGAAATAGATCCATCACCCACCATTGAGGGATTTCAGGGAAATCCGTTGGAGCAAGAGCAATCAATTAACCGCCCGTATTTCCAGCAGCACGTGTCCTCTGCCGTGGCAGCAGATGGGTTCTGCGGTTCGAGTGGGGCCACGGGCAGAGAAGCCGGCGCTGTTCGGCCTCTCCAGCCGGCCAGAGGCAATGGCAGAAGCCGGGACCTGCCCACCACCTCCCCGGGGCTGCTAAAACCCCTGGCCGGGATCTGGCAGCGCTCAGACCAGCACTGGGAGAGGAGCCCTCCCTGCTCTGGCAAACCCATGTTGGAGCTCAGAGTCCTCCAGCCCCTTTGCTGCTCTTTTAACACCTCCAAGAAAAGGTAGCGCATTATAATAATACAAATAATCATGCAAAGCTAAAAATACTTGAGAAAAAGATTGTTTTGCGCTCTCTTCAAGGCTCTTTTTTGGGAGAACTAAGGAAGCACAGCGTGGCTGCGCGGGTCAGTCACATCCAGCCTTAGGAAGGGCAGGACGGGGCACATGGTTTGGGATGAAACCAGCAGGAATCGGAGTAGGCTGGGAGAGTTCTGTGAGCCAGCCCCACTGCTCGCTGCAAAACGCTTCCCCTTCACTCGAGTGGAGTTACACTGGGAGGTGTTTTCGCCTCCCAGTATGGAGCAGAGCTTTGGAGCGCTGGTGGGGCAGCAGAGCCTGGGGGGGGCTGAGGCAGAGCTGGGTGAGCAGCGCTGGGAGCCGGTGGCCGTGCACAGGCTGCTGGCACCATCTAGTGGGAGCTCAGCAGGGACTGGCCGTGTCCAGCCACCCCCAGCTCTGTGCCCAGCCCCGGGGGCAGCAGCACAGCCCCACGCCTGGGTTTCTCCCCCCCGGGATCTGGGTTTTCTACACCAAGGCTCAGCTGGGTCCAGGGCAGCTCAGGACCCTTCCTTCTCCCCCGGGTGACCAGGAATTTATGGTCTTATTTTCAAGCTAGGCTTGGAAACGAGACACCAGAGTGACCGTCCTGAGGAATGGAGCCTCGGGGAGCAGGGAGGGCAGGCAGGTGGAAAAGGGCGAGTGAAATTTCTTCCAGGAATTTTGCTTTGTCTCAAAAAAAATCCACCCCAAACCCCAAAGACACAATTCAACCAGATTAACGCCTTCCTATGGGGAGCTACTTGGCCCGGGCAGCCCTGACCCACAGCGGTATCACCTGCCCAGCTCAAACAAGGTCTGGACGTCCCAGTTTTGTCATTTCAAGAGAGGAGCACTGGCCGGGAAAGGCAATGGCACCGCCTCCCTGGGCACAGCCCAGCTAACAGCCACCACCACCTTCTACGCCACCTTTCCAAGGGCTTCTGTATTTAGTAACGTCCCGAGCGGCACTAAGCTGGGCCATTATAATGATGCGCCGGCATAAAAATATGGGCCACATGTTAAAACTTGAAGTAGGTCAGGCAGCCATCTGGTCCTGCTGACTGAGCACCACGGCCAGACATAAAGATTCTCGTTTCAGAAACTTTACAGCTTGGATAAAATCTGAAAGACCGACTGTAAAGGGGTGGTTGGTTCAGCCACTGCTCCAAATCCAGGGGTTAGAAAAACCACAGCTTGATATTTATTGGCTCCTGGGTTAAAAATGGAAAGCTTTGTCTACTTCGACTAATAAAAATTAAATAAAATTTTAAAAATCCCATTCCCCCAAGGTGATTGTCTCAGCTTCTCACCCAGGAAGGTGTCAGTGGTGGGGGCAGCCGAGGAGCCCACCTCCTCCGCACCACCTAGCTGGCTCAGCCCTGGGAGGAGGCAGCACCAAACCCCTGCACAGGCAGCTCTGCAGAGCAGCACGTTCAGTCCTAAGCGAGAGAAAATGATCCCACCTTTAGCGTTACACTCCAGTTAAAACCCCTCAACCCTCACAGTAGGAGCACCCACTGAACTAAACCCTGAGCGTTCACCGTTAGAGCCATCCCTCTCCCCGAGCTCACCCTGCACCCCAGGGAGGAGAGCAGCTCCCACCCAGCACCCCAGGCCTGTGGAGCTGTTTGATGGGGAAAGCAGGATTCGGGGGCAGTTCCCTGGCTCCGATGGCTGTGCCAGCACTAAGAGCACTCCAGTTTTCCCAGGACAGCCCTTGTGCAGCCTGGGGATGCAGCCAGTCATTTATCCCAGCAGTCAGAATGAAAATAGTTCCTGCACGTGCTAGTTGAGGGGGCCTGATGCATCTCAGCCTGCACAGGAGCAAAGCAGAGCTGCTCCTCCGCACCCCGGCTGCGCTAAGCTTGCCAGCCAGAGCCTTTTGGTTCACACACAGGCTCCACTCCCCGAGGGACGCTGCTGCAATCAGCCGGAGCGCTGAGGGTGAAGCTCCCTTTCGACCTGTGATAAAAGAATACAAAGGCAGCAGATAACCCATAAAACCAGCCTTGGTTGGTTTTTTTTAGGGCTACCTGAAGACTTTTTCAGCACAGTATCTCATTTGAGTATCCACCTATGATTAGAAAACCTGTGTACACGTAGACATAGATTTTACGTGTCAGGGATGTGCCCAGCAGAGGCCGTTTTCCTTCTACAACGTTTTCCTTGTGCGTGCTCAGGGTTCTGCTCCTGCACACAGACTGTTTTGATGGAACTTCTCCACAGCAGCAGAGTTGAGGCCCCTCTCACATCAACCCCCAGCAGCCCTGCCCTGGAGGAGCTCTAGCAGAGCTCAACTTGCCCCAGGAAAGAACCTGGAAGCTTTGCACCAGATGAATGAAATGAAGAGTCTGACTCCTTTTTTTTTTTTCCAAACAGTTCACATTTATTGATAACGATAAAAAAATCTTTTAAAGACTATCTGTATTTTATTACCAAGAATGAGGTATTATGTATACAAAACATGTACAGAATTTGATATGCAGTTCATGAGTGCGGACAGGAAGGTGCAGGAGGACGGTGAGAGCAGGGAAAAAGCCGACAGAAGAGTCATTGGCTGAGAGGAGGAAGAAGAGCAATAACAGCACACAAAGAAAGACGTGGGTATGGGAAATTAATTAGTCAGACTGCAGCGATCGAGTCGTATTGCCACAGCACTTTGCTTAGGGGAGGATTAACTATTGTTTTTCTGGAACTGTGCCTCCCCGGCTGTTTGTGCTGCCATGTGCTTTGAGCTCTAAAAGACGTGTTAACAGCAGGAAAACCCCAAAGTGCCACTTTTGAGCCAGCTCAAGTGAAAAAGAAAAGATAGATCTTCAGACTTGGAAAGGGACTGCAACTCAAAAAGTTCTACAAAGCCAGACACCTCTGGACAGATGTGGAGTGTCGAATGAAGCAGTTTCTTTACAGTTGTCAGCAAAATCGCCATCTGAGAGAGAGAGAAAGAAAGAAAGGGGACCATCTTCAACCCTTACAGCCTGGGAAATGTGAAGTGGCATTCGCAAAGAGCCACGAGCGTCGCTAAGTTACCCTGGCTGTGCCTCCAGCTCCCTTGCGCCTGGGAATACTGGTTCCTGTCTGTCAAGAATCAATCCACCTCTTTAGCGAGCTGGGCTCCTCCTGGGCAGACAGCTCACGGGAGCAGTCCCAGAGCCACAACACGAGCAGATGCCGGGTGGGGAGCTGCTCCACACCAGAGCTGTGGCCCGTCTCACACAACAGCACACGCCTTGGCAGCCTAAGTGACAGCCTAAGCGCCACCTTCAATTTCTAAGTCCAAAAAAGACAAGATAGGCCAGTTCAGCTTAAGGAGACTGGCCTCTCGGCACCTCTAGATCTGTTACTAGAACACTCCTTTGTCGGCTCTGTCTGCCACGTTCCACAGCCAGAACTTCTCTGCAGGAGGAGGTGCTCTTAGAGGTTAGCATAACCCGCCTCTCAGAAGCTTTGCAGTCGTGGAAAGAGGTCTATACTGAGTTCAGAACCAGCTTTCCTCAGGCAGGGCATCCTGTAGCTTAAATGAGTTCTGCTTTGAACGCATGAAACCTTCACCAGCTCCTCTACCACTTCCCCACAGTGGTGTGGCCTCCCCAAGGCTTCACTGAGCCCATCCAGCTTGCTAGGAGGGACTGCAGCCAGCACAGTAGCTCCTCATTGCCTAGATAAGATAGTTCAGCTGTAAGAGGGCGAGGAAAGATTAGGCAGGGTCTAACTGTGCACTGCATTCAGACTGAAATCTTCTCTGCTCCAAGGCCAGGTCTGGCCTGTAGCTGGCTGCTGCCAGCCCTTTGGTCTCCTGTGCCTTTTGCTGCGCTTGGGAGAGGGAGCCAAGTGGAAGAATATCTGAACAGACTTTAAGATTTCAAGTAGGATTGCTTGAGCCTGGGAGGAACAGGGACAAAATCCTACAGGGCAGCTCACCACTGGCAGTAGCAATAGTGAAAATGGTTGAGCAGCTCTGCTCAGAGAACCTTCTATTGTATCCCTCCAAGTGAGGATCCCCAGGCTCCCTGCCTAGATTAAAGCCTCTGCTGCTCAGAACTGAAGCGCTCCATTTCTGACACGCACAGGGAGGGACAGGAGGCAAGAGGGGCTGAAAAGCGCACAGCAAGGATGCAAGCCAGGCCTCCTTTAGACGGATTTAAGCAGCAAGCTTAAGCTCTGCAGAAATTCCTGATAAGAATAGAGTCTCAGTAAAATAAATTCATGTGGGGCGTACTAAGGAAGCAAAGCTCCAGCACAGAGCTGGGAATAAATCCTCCGCCCAGTTCTGGATGGGCCCAGCATGACGCAGGGAGGGAGAGCCTGCTCTCTGCCTCTCTCTCTCTCTCTCTCTGCAGTGCTTCAAGAGCAAATCCAAGGAAAGAATGAAATTGCTTTTAACCCATCAAGACCCAGAGCTCCAATTCCCCCCCCACAAGAATGTGCTCATACAAAAGGTATTAGTGTTTACAGCCTGGCCACAGCTCTGTGGGCATGCTTTGAAAAAAATGGACTCACAAAGTCAAGTATCCAGCAACTGCTTTTCTTTGTCTCGGACATCACTTAGTGGCAACGGGAGAACAGTTTGCAGCACTGGAAGATCGCAGGGGATTTCTTAAGATGGCAAGGAATGTCCTGACAGGAGACTTGCAGTTGATCTCTAATGCACTATGGAGCATTTTTGGTAGGGTTTTTCTCTTTCTTTTTTGCTTTTTAACATTTACATAGTTTTAAAAAAAAAAATTATTCTTATCTGATGCACTGGTTATTTTTCCTTTCAGTGAGAGCCCTTGTGTTCAGAGTTAGGATTTTTGCAAGCACACTTGCAAAAATATTTATGGCTGAGTTAGGAAAAAGGGTTAAAAGTTAAGAGACAAAGCTGTTGGATCTAACGAAGACCAAAACCACTACGTTTAAAATTCAAACAGCTACTTCTTTATCTAGAAAGGCTTTTGTGGGGTGGGGTTTTTTGCACAATTGCCAGTTGAATACGCTGTATTGCAGTCAGCTGCCACAGGCGAGGGTCCAGCCATCTCATCCGTTTGCTTTTCAGCTCTTGTGGCACTACCTGGAAATCATGGAGCTGGAATGGGACTGGCTAGAAGAGGTGGTGGCAGCACTGAGCTGGGAGAACCCGCTGTGGCTTGATTCAAGGCTGGTCATAGATCCCCTGCAATGCAAAACGAAGCAGTTGTAAGCTTCAGAACATAGGAGGATTTTGGTTTCCGCTTCGCATCTATGTTGTATTTATTTGCACGCTGAATTAAAAGGAAGGAGCAGTTTTGGTGCAGACTCTCAAAAGCTTTTCTGCCTCACCATGGAAGAGAATGGGGATCTCAAACCCTTTCTTACAAAAAATAGAGACTGAGAACTAATTTCAGTCAAATAGATGATAGCCAAGGTCCTTTCCATCCCAAACCATTCTATGACTCTATGAAGTGTATCAAGTAGCAGGCAACCGAACTGACTCATTTCCATCTTGAGTTGTACCCATTTCCACACGATAATCCACCAAACCCAACAATGCACACAACGCTTTCAAAGAACAGCAAAGTGCCCAGTGATAATTACAGTGAGATAACTAATTAACCCCTTTTATACATTAGTCGCCCCCAGCATCTGTATCGTTAGAATTCTGTTGTTTGGTTTGGTTTTTTAGGGGGTTGGGTGGGGGTTTTTTGGAGGTCTAAGAAAACACAAGCCTTCACAATTTGCTTGTATTTAAGTGAACTTGACACTGACTTGATCATCTAAGGATCAGAAAGGCTGGACATTGACAGACCTTCATAAACCACGGCCAGACCTACCTGAAATCTTCCGATCCTATCACTTCTGTGTAGTACATCACTTTACATTTGTGAGAGGAGACCTGTAGAGATGCTAACACATCGTCCACACGAGGCAGGTTGGTTGTAGCACAGGCAGGCATGTTGTGAAATTTCCACTGGAGAATATAGAAGCCAGGCCACCTGGTCACATGGGATCCCTGGAAGCAGCCACAGCAAAAATTAAACATTAGCTTTGTTAACATACATTTGTAAGCTTCAAAATTTCTTTTCCAAGCAACAAAAAACTGCCTACGTGCCCATGTTTTTCTTCCCCAATGCCAGTATTTTAGCTCCTCAGCCAACTGGCAATGCTGGTCAACTCCATACAGCATTCTTGTAAAAGCTATGATAGGAAGCCAGTGGATCAACAAGACACTTTTTGACAGTGTCAGGGGTTAGGATTTAAATACACTGAAAGGACAAAGTTCTTGTTTAAAGCAATATCCATTTTTTCCATTTGTTGTCATTAGCAGCTGTCCTTTGAGACTGAAAAGAGCAGTCAAGGCTCCTGCCTCACAGGAAGAGAAAGTGCAGTTCAAGAGGTCACTGCCCATATTTCCAGTTTAACACTTCCAATTAGATGGCTTCAGGAGCTCTGTTTTCAAAGGCTGCTCAATTCTTATTTCCAGTAAAAAGGAACAGCAGCAGCAGAGTGTGATTGTGAACATGCTGCATGTCACATCAAACTGGGCAATTAAAGGATAGGTTGCAAATGTCATTAAAAAACCCTTCAAGATCCTCATCCACAGGGACCTCCTTAAAATTGCCTGTTAGAGGGACAAACACAGAGGCTCGGGATTAATTTGCTGACTTCTCTCATTCCTGAGGTAAGACACAATGATGCTCTTCAAACACAGGCTGTTTATTTCAGAAAATAATGGTCAAAATTACTTGCTAGTTTTTGAAAGCACCTTTTGTACTAAGTACCTTCCCTATATTCCTCGCTAATCAATCTCAGCCGCTACTGGACTGACGCAACCTCCCCTCACAGCGGATCCCGTGTAAATACCATCTCCATGCCCTGCAGCATGAAACATCGGCTAGAAGCGAGCAGTCAGTCCGGAGCTGAATCACCACTTGGTTGGTCATCAGTAGTGATTGTGAATTAGGATGTGTAGTTTTGGAGCAAGCCTCCATCTGCTCCCACACGAGGATTCAGTGACCTTACCTGCACGCTCTCGCCTTCCTTGCAGATGAGAGGAGACTCCACCATACTGTAGTCACGCCCCAATTGCCAGACTTTGTCTATCAACTGGACGTTGTTCCCACCAGGAGATGTAATACTGTGAGCTCCCAGAGAGTCCTTTTTAGGAGGCTGTGGGGCTCGTTTGGAATGGAAGATGTTAAAAACGATGTCACCCTTGCACACGTCAAAATCCCAGGTGATCACAGAGGAGGCATCCACAATCTGAATGAGAACCTGAGACAGAAATGTCATGTGAGACAAAAGGAATTTTCTCAGTAAAGACAAACTCCTACCAGAAAAGAAGACAAAGAACAGAGCTTTTCGTTGCCAGGCTTACTTTCAACTATTAAAAAGGCTTTGTAGCTACAAATCCTCTCCTGATGGAAAGTCCTTATTTTAACACATGACTTTCAGAAGCTCTCAAGTAGCTTGTGAGAATATTGTGTTTCTTTACTTAGAAGAAAATGGCTTTGAGTAGAATGAAAACCAATGATATTCTCTAAGTGGCAACAAGATGCTATCAGGAACGGTCACAAACTTCAGCTATTAAAGCATCATTATGCACCACAACAAGGAAGAAGCACGGCAATTAAATCATGTTCTAAATCATTTTCAGTCCAAGAGAGTCCAGAGCAGAGGGCTGAGAGGGAAGAAAAGAAGGGTAGGCTGCAGCTGTACCTCGTGTGGAGCTCCCTTGAAGACACTTGCAGACTGGTAGATTGTTTCAGTCCAAAGCTTTAAATCTTCATTTTCCAACTCTTCCGCTGTCCGGTAGAGGGACTTGGGGACCAGCCCGCCCTCTGGTACTTCACACTGAAAGCACAAATAGCCATTAAAAAGTATAAAGTATCCCCCCTGCACATCCATGCCCTGTTATGCTCTCTGCCTGCCAGCTTCAGAAACAAAACTTCACATTCAGCAAGTGCTCTGAAGCACGAGATCTGAACAGAGCTTGAAAGTCATTTTATAGCTTGTACACCACACCTACATAAATGTATTTTACAATGATCTGGCGTAGGTCAGTTTGTAGAATTAGACACCAGAGGAGCGGATCTTGTATGTACACAAGAGCCACCAGCACAGAAAATGACTGTAGAACTGCTCTAGTTATCACTCGCACCGCCCTGTGCTGAAGGAAGATGTGAGCCACCTCAGAATCCTGAGGAAAGCGGCAACAGTGACTCAGTCTGAAAAAACAGAGCCCACAGACACCTGCAAGAACTGGGGTAGCTAAATTTAAGGATGAAGGATGGTGGGGAGAGACAGTGAGTTTGCAAACAGGTAAAAGGATATTGCAACCAGGAAGGAAACAAGTTTTGAAGTTACAACTGTCTTGACAGGTCAGCACTGGGCCCGATTACACAACTTCCTGAAGTCATCTGCTTTTTAAAAAACTCTCCAGTACTGAAGTTAGACAGCTGCCCGATCAGGAATGGGTTCCATAGAAGCATTTGGGGCAGCAGAAGTGTTTGATAACTGAATTACAACAGAACTGAAAGGATTTTTGAGAAGTCCAATATCCAGAAGTAAAGGAGAAAGAGACTCTC
>WEIS01012976.1:4490-18334 GCA_013389965.1 Todus mexicanus
ACAACAAAATGCAGTCTTGCAAGGTACAGAATCATTGAATTGTCAGGGTTGGAAGGGACGTCAAAGCTCATCTCGTTCCAATCCCCCTGCCCTGGGCAGGGACACCTCCCACTACAGCAGGTTGCTCAGAGCCCCATCCAGCCTGGCCTTAAAGGCTGCCAGGGACGGGGCTTCTACCACCTCCTTGGGCAACCTGGGCCAGTGTCTCACCACCCTCATGATGAAGAATTTCTTCCTAAAGTCTAATCCGAATCCACCCACCTCCAGTTTTGCTCCATTTCCGCCAGTCCTACCACTACCTGACAACGTGAGAAGTCCCTCCCCGGCTTTCTCACAGCCCCCTTCAGATACTGGAAGGCCACAATAAGGTCTCCTCGGAGCCTTCTCTTCTCCAGAAGGTACATGTGGTGTGAGGATGAACAGTGACGGATCACAAGTCTAAATGGAAGCTGAGCTAGGAGTAGTACAGCAATGTGCAGCCCAAAGTTTGGAACAAGGCTTGTAGGGATATCAACATTAGGATCAATGAAATTCCTTAATGTAGGAGTAAGACCAGAGAATTAGACACCTTCTCAGAGTAGCTCAAACTTACCAGAAGAGCCAAACTGCTATTTGCATGCTACTGTATTTGAAATAACACTGAAACTTGCTCTTTTTTTTTTATTATTCCTACAATTCAGAGATGATAAATATAGGTTCACAGGTGAAAATTTTCATGTACAGCCAAAGAGTTAATTCTCCTGATCTACATCAAGGTTTCAACTGATGCAAAGGATATTCTACCTTGGATAAAGTCCTTTTAAATGCAATATAAATAAATACTAGCTATCATGGCCAAGACGGTCTTTCCTTTGTGTATCGATACATATCAGTTAAATTAAACTAAATCCAACCAAGTTTCTTTTGTATATGAAGTAAACCAAGTTTGTATGGAATCTGAGTCGATGCCTATTTTTTAAAAAGTAACATTATACAGAATGGCAAAAAAATTAACGCATTAAAGATTTTTCTCTTCCTCAACTGTGAATAACAGGTGAGTTACTTGCAAGTGCTTCTGCAGTCCTTGGAAAGCGGGAGTCAAATGCTGCAATTCAAGAATACTTCATTCTTTTTGTCTCATACAGACCGTAGGCTGGGGAAGGAAGCGGGGGAAAGAAAAACCACACACCTACCAAAAGCTTAGTAGACAAGCCCTGCAATTGGAATTCCAGCAGCTCTTAACCAGCTCCAGGATCAGATCACTCACAAACATGGCAACCTGCCACCTCCCTCTTTCTTTCAGTGTTAGAAGCACATTGTGTTTATTTGAGTGTATAAAGGGAGTATAAATTTCAACTGTGTTGATGTGGGATGCCTTCGATAAAATATACAGCAACACTACTAGGTACTGACTAGCAAACAGGCCAGAAACACCATCTGAGAGGCCCAATTTCAAAGGCTTGGCAAATGCAGCAGAAGCTGCTTGGAATCGGCTCAGTAGCATTAGGATGACAGGAGACAGTAGCTAGAGTTTCTAAACTTACTCCTTGCTACATGATATCATGCTGAACTGGAGACACTCATTTATTTTGTTCTTCTCTAATGGTAAGACTATTTGATTATTATATCTGGTAATGCCTTACTCAGCAAGAACTGCCACTGCAATCGGCACGACGACATTCACGGTGAGGTCCTGCACAGAGGCTAACACTACGAGAGACTAAGAGCACCAGATTCTGGTCTCAACTGAGGACTGAAAAGGAGTTTCAGGACATTCAATCACTGAGGTTTAGTCTTTTTTGTCTGCTCTAGGCCTTCTCTCCTCAGAAGTTACGCGCACCCACACTGAGATTAGAGTGTGCCCCTTAATCCACACATTCTCCAAGTAATGAACTGCAATGTGAAAAGGGACAACAAAAGAAAAAGGGAAAATCTATCAGGGATTGGACAGAAGTTTGCCATAAGAACCCCCGCTTCACAAATTCTCTGCCAAGCAATTTATACCCACGCAAGGTACACTCCATCCCCTTAGGTTGCAGTGTCTTTTCAAGCTAAAACTTATTCCTTGCTGCAGTTTATGGCACATTTTTACTACGTGTACTTAGGAAGCAAGCAAGGCTGACTAAACAGATTTCCTCCATGACCTTTACTACTGTCAGCTGAAAACAATTTAGTCCATTTTAAGTCATTTGAGAGCACTGTAAACATTATCCAAGGGGCTTAGGAATGACCGCCTAAACCATGACCTTTCAAGCTGACAGATGACAAAAAATACTCCACTTTAAACCATTTTAAAAGATATGATAAAGGTCTCTTATCCTCCTGAAACAGAAAGGAATTTTCCTTTGACCACTACAGAACCAAGATGCTGTTTGTACCATTGAAGAAAAGAATCTTTTCTTGAGAGGGGCATGGAAAATTGAGATAAATACCTGCAAGTACCGTGAGGCCCTTCCTCTCTTGATTAAAAGCTAAAATTCATCCAATTAAGAAAAACTAAGAATTGAAACAAAAGGGGTAAGCAACCAACCAAGAGAGTTAGGCCATGAATAAACGAAAAACCTTGCACTGGAAATACTCTGGCTGGAAATGAAGAGTAAGAAATTTTATCCAAGCCAATTTTCTTAAATCTTTGCGTACATACCTGGTTTGTAAGTCATTCAGACTCAAGGGAAGCTTTATGTAACTTCCTAGCTTGTCATTCCGGGTTACACTGGAAGTCAAGGCAGTCATCCGTAAATCCAGAGCTGCAATCCAAGAGCTCCTGCATTTTGCTGTATTTTAGAAACAGAAGTAAGAAAAGTGTTTGTTTCTGGCTCTGTGTCTTGTTCCACTAACTGTACCCTTGGCTCTAATAGTATACTTGTTCCAAAAGTACTGCTGCTCTCTCTCCCACCAATAAACAAAGCACATTGTTGGCACATTTTGGTGCCAGTGACGGCATTGTAAGCTCCTGCGGCAGTGTAAAGAGTACACAAGATCTCAGGGATAGCGCTTCAGCTTCACGAGTGCCTAAACACTGTGGTCTAGAATTTCTGTTCTAGAATTTCAGCCACATGCTCTGAGTCTAGTTTCTCTTGTCATAAGAAGATAGAAGATGAGATGCACAGGACGCCTCAAATCTTGTCTTCAAGACACCTAGATCTTGCCCTGATCTCTCAGTAGGATCACTGGGCTTGGACAGAGTCACTAAAGCACCCTGGATTCTTCTTCCTCACACTGACCTTTTTGAATTTACTATTAAACATGACCAATACACTAGAACCTCTGGGGCTCAAAAAGGGATCAGAAGACCGATTAATCTAGTATCTAATTCATACCTAACAGAGAACAAAAACCAGCAGTAACTATGTACAAAGTCTTCTCAAGTAAGATCTTCAGGGTAAAGCAAAGCAATAGGCAGCAGAATCAAAATAAACAAAAGATTATTTCTTTGCAGGTAATTTTAAGCTGTAGTATAATGAGGAAGCCAGTGAGACAACCTTTGGAAGTAGACACAGCATTAGGGACAACATCCAAATGTAACACATCATTTACATGAAGAATACTCTGCACATCTCTATGTACAAAAGCAAGGGAGAATAAAGCCAAGAAATCCCTCTGGAAAAGCCAAACACTGCTCTTCAACATGAACATGACACTCTTCAAACGCACATTCGTCACACGGAATATACAACATGTGTTTCTCTGTCTGCTGCTTTCCTATAGGAACCCAGCCATGCTTCTCCCACCTGGGGTTAGCGTTTGTCTTGAGCACAGTCTCGACTAAAAGTTTACATTGATAGTACAAAAATGAGGGACGATGAGTAGTAATTGCAGAATAAAAGTAGATCAAAGCTGTAGCATCAAACACTTCAATCCTCCTTCAAATACGTTGGAAATAAGTCTCCAAAGATGTTTTCTTTTTTGACTTAAGTAATCCCAAATTTAATAGTGCTTTTTCTTTGTTATTTCTCTTTTTTTATGCTACTGAGTCAAAGTCTAACTGGTGACCTTTAACATGCAGTTAAGGGAAGCTGCTCTCCAGGCAGAATCTTTATATCAGTAAAATGCACATTGTGGGAAAAGACTAGATTTTGATATTTTGGCTACTTCAGAGCAGAGGAACACAGCGCTTGTGAACCCAGCTCTATGCAGAAGGTGGCCTGACTTAACAGAACAATCAGAAAAGTATCCACTGAACGAAACACACTATATGATACCATTTTATTATTATACATTCAACAAACTTGAAACACAGGTGTATGATGTTCTTAATACCTCATCAAAAACCTCCAAAGGTCAGAGGCAGTGCTTCGTTGAGCTAACAGAAGTTCCAACGGGAATCTCAGTAGAAACGGAAGCACAGCACTTCTAAAGCATCAAGCGTATCCAACATACATAAGAGGAGATAATAAGCGACACAATTTTCTGCTTGAGGATATGAAGAATAAGTCAGTTAAAATACAGGTCAGAAATCACACAAGTTGCACTTGGAAAGAAAGAAAAGTGTCTCCACTTGCAAGAAAAAGGGGCAGACGATGCTGTGCTTTGAATCATCTTCTCAGTGAATCAGGCACAGTAATGACAAATAGACACAAGGGTAAGTGCCCAAACACAGCATTCGAGCACTTCCAGGACAAGCTGTCCCCCGAGAGGTATCTGGAGGATTTCTGCTCTTCCTTATGTTTTGGCAATGCTCACGCACTTGTGTCATTGGACTGAATTCTCCTCAGCCGTGCCCAGATAATGCAGTAATTTCCTCATAGCATCACTGTATAGACATTACACTAATCTTCTGCCAAATGGAGAGAGCAGAACCACCAGAGCTGGACCAGTTTCAACACACTGATCCCTGCTCAGTATTAGTTTCTCCTACACTGAGGGGCTAACTCTTTCTCCTTCTCTGAAATTTAAAAATGGAAAACTCTGTCGTATTGGGCATCCGCAGGTCCAGAAATCATTTTAAAAATATAAATAAAATCTTGGAAGTGGGGAAAAGTCTCCTGAAAAGAATCCTAGCTGTTGCCTTTTGAATCTGACATGTGTCAACACTAGGCTAAGACATTACAAAGTAGGGAAGCAAATCAGCTGAATCGTTGCTGGAATTACTCCAAGCCCCGACCCTTGGCAGGGTCATGTTAATACACCACCTCAGCAGTGGGTTCTCTGCATTTCTTGAGTACTGACGGACGCGGCATTGCAGCAGCCTACTTCAGACTGCTCAAACCTGACATTTGTTGTTGTGATCTTGATGGCACAGAACTGTGTCCTTCAAAAAGGAGATGCATCGTTTTCTGGAAATAGCCAAAGACTTGCTCAGCAAAAAAACCCACAAATAACAACAGAATACCTAAAAGCCCACAATAGCTGAACTACAGTGCCCACTCTTCCCCATAGTGGTATATTTTTTACATATTATCATAACTAAAATCATAACAACAGGATAGGCAAAATATGTATTTCCTGGATAGATATATGCCCATAGAAGTTCACAATGTTTGACAGAATCACTGCTGCTTTTAATAGCCAGGAACTTCCAGATTTAAATCTTCATTCACTTTACAAATCTCAGTACTGTTATCCAGAAGGGTCTTATTTTTGACAGGTAAGATACAGAAAATGAATCATACAGCCTGACTACAGTACTTGGATTTTATTTTCAAGTAAAATTGCTAGATGTCTTCTGCAGTAAATTCCTCTGAGGCACACGACTACCTGTTGCCTCTCAAGTCAACTAACACAGAAAATTTATAACTGTGGTTAAAACTACAGTTTTGGTCGAGTGCATTGAAGGATAAGCTTCCTGTCGATATCCGCTGATGAGGAAACTTCAGAGATCCCAAGTTTGTCTTAAGGGTTCAAGCAATTTTTGTTAACTGTGTTGACTTTTCAAGGGAGTTGACTGTACTAACTGCTAATTTTCCAACCCTCAGTAAACACGGGGATCTTTAATGAAATGTCTAATCAATCAGAAAATGAGAAGAATCTACCTCATTTGACAGCCAACCACATGGAGCAGCCTGGAACTGCTGCTGGAGTGGCCAGGAAGGGTATTCACAACTCCAGCCTCCCAGCTTGTCACCTTACTGATGTCACATCTTGAGAACACCAGAGCCATTCATTTGACTTTCTGCTGTTCTGATGACAGAGAGGGGACAGCTTTCCTGGTACTTTGCTTAATTTTTAGGGTTGAGCCAAAGATTAACAACTTTCGGAATATGGTCTTCCCTTTCCTACTTGCCTCGACCTCTCCAAATGTGAGATTTCCTTCCTACGATCTGGCCAAAACACTAGAACACTCGCTGGAAAAGGCTGAAAAGACAATAAAAAACGTGTTGTCTATTCTAGAAAAATGACAGTAACTTTTAGTTCCATCGTTCTCAATGTTGTACAGACTTTCCCTGTTTTCAAAGATTTTTAATTACATAAGGAAAGAACAAGTAATCTTTAAATTTTTCACTGTTTTTGCACCATTGCCTAAGCATACAGATATTATGCAAGTCAACATTCAGGTTTACAGCATTTCAATTATGAGTACGAGGGAGACACATAAATTCCACCAGGAAATGGTAACCCTTTGTCACTTTTGATAAAATAAATAGCAAAAAGAAACCTCAAGATAATAAACTTTGGCATCAATAAATCCCTTTCTAGTGAAGTAGTTTCCCAGATTGCTGTTTTCTTCTGTGGGCTGTATTTCTACTTAAAATAAGCAGTAGCTTTACTTCCATTCTGAATGCTAAGTTGAATAATTCAGTGCAGGAACAATCCCACACCTCCATTCAAGTAAAATAAAAGTTTCCAGTTATGCACGACATGCTTTTATTTATGTATTCTGAGACTGTTTAGCAAATATCATAACCATAAAAATCCGACGCCCTCTCTGTTTTATTCTTGAAAAAACAAAACACAAACTACTTCAGCTATTTACATTACCAAGGCTTTCCAAAAGTACTATGCAAGCCCAGGTCAAGCTTAGTCAAAGATAAAGTGACATGAAAATGGCCAAACAGCCCCACTTAGACACAGAGCTAATATTACAACTCATGGCCCAAGACAAGCTAATGCACAATTGCCTCCTTTCTTTCACCTGAAAGAATGGATGGTCTGTATCACTAAATCATCTACAGTAACAGAAACACAAAAAACTATATGCTAAAAAAACCCAACCCCCTATTTAAATCGTCTTGTTCCTTTTAATGTTACTTAGTTTGATACTCTAAGTCTTTGTAGTAGCACCCTGTTGTGCTTGCTGTCTAAAACATTCTACTGTAGCCTAATCATTTAAACACTCTTTGTATAAATCCTAATCTTTTCCAACTTTTTTCTAACTGCTGAACACCTGCAGAGAGCTCCCCTAGTGATCTTTGTGGTACAGAAACATGAAAGATGAAACATGGTGCGTGTTACAGAAGCTATGCATACAAGACTACAAACTCAAAGGATTGCCAGGCTACCCAGTTATCATCAGATTCTCCCGGTAGCTCATCTCCCGTCCAAGTAAATTCACACTACAGCATTGTTGCTTCATGAAATGTTGAGAGAATAAAGCCACGTCTCCGTCACTGAAATACTGAACATTTATTTAGCAGTTTAAATGAAGACAAGAAAGGAATATGAATCTACATCCACCTCTCTTTCACACATGACCTCGTTTCCATTGCATCGCGTTTTGTCAGGTTTAAGTTCCATAACCTCTCTCACACTGGACGCTTTATTGCTAAGCAGAGATCCAACTACCTGAGTAGAGGTATTGTACCATAAAAGCAGAATGAAAAGAGACACGTGCATAGAAAAACTTTATCACCTTGCACATCTTCCACAAAACAGGTACTAACAAACCAACCTAGTGTTACAACACATTCCAGTTGCTTTAGGGCTTTCCTAAGCATGTTCTTTCCTCATGTCACACCACCGCAAGCTATTTAGTAGCTCCTCAGAAAAAGTAGAAGAAACATCCTCTTTTTCTGACACACCAGCACTACCAGGCTGACACCTCTGCTTCGTCCAGCCCAAGCATGAGCTTCGTGTCCCCAGCTGATCTCTCACTAGTGCAGGGAGCAGGAGAGAGTAACAGAAGTGCTCTGGACACAAACACAAGCACACCAACACTCCAAAATGCTGCTGCAAAACATTAAAGATACTCAACAGTTATGTGGGTCTTATTCTACAAAATTAACCCTGTTTCTCAGGCTGATTTAATTCCATGTGAAGGTATTGAAAACATTCTACAATAATTACAGCTCCTTCACTAAAAATAGATTCAGATTTTACAGTTTAATGCTTATTTGTTTTCATTTAAGAAGAAATATTCTCTCTCATCACTCTAATTTCTCCAAAGGCAAATTCTGGATGCTAAATAAAGGGGTAGACAAGAGATTCTTTCCCCATGGTAGAGTTTTCTACCAGGTTTTAGTAGTCTTGCATGTAAAAATGTCATTACGATTGATTTTTTTTTTCCACTTTCTCCTTTCTTGCCTTTTTGTCCAGGCAGTTCACATCTCTAAACTTAATAAGTTATGTGAACCACAGAGATTTCCTTTATAGTAAATTCACGAGTTTTGAGAAATCGAATGAAATCTGGAGAAGCTCCAGATTACAGATGGCAACTGTCAATTTTGCTTATGCTTGTACAATTACCTTTAAGGGAAACATTCCTAAATCAGATTCCATTTGCTTTGCCCATTAAGTCTCTGCAGTATTGCTGATCTGGATGTCACCTGGGAACTCCACTGGCAGGAAAAGTTTCTCCTTCAAACAGAAATTTCTTTTTTACACACCAGCCTTTGTGTAAGCTGTGCAATATGAGCTTTCACTTGATGACAGAACCTTTACAATGTTTCCAAACAACTTTGCAAGAGATTGCAAACACGCTGTTACAAATAAATGCTCAGGGAAAAACAAGGAAATGGGCTGCTCAGAAAGCAGAGATAAGCCAGACAAGGGCAACTTCACCAAACAGGGCACACAGTCCCACAGCATCAAACATGGCTGAGCTAGCAGAGAGGCAGCTTAGAATCGTAGAATCATCTAGGTTGGAAAAGACCTTTACGATCATCAAGTCCAACTATTTACCCTATTCTAGCAAGTCCATCACTAAACCACGTCCCCAAGCACCACATCCAGACAAGGCAAGGTCCAGGGTGTATCCCAGGAGGCTGGTCAGAAGCAGCAGAAGGCAGCGCCAGAGACAGGACCAGAGCGTAGGCTACGACCCAAATTAAACCTTCCTCCTGGAGACAGAACCAGAGCTACAACCACACCACGGCTCCAAGGTCCACACAGGAAAAACAGCCAGTAAGCCAAGACAGCAGGAGACAGAGTCACACAGCCCAGGCAAGGGCCCTGGAGCCAGGGGCAGCCTGTGCAGGGGACCTGGAGGAGAGGAGGCCCCAGCTAAGTCCCATCAGGGCAATTAAGGCCCATTAGTGCAACCATGGCCCTGACACAAACCAGTCCATGCTCCAGCCTCTCAGGCACTGCTTAATACAAAGTGTCGGTGGAGTAGCGACTGTTGCTGAATTCACCAGGGCTCACATCAACATCTGCTTCAGTTTAAGTTTCTATTAGGTTGTATTCTGAGGATCTTAACTTGGAGCTCTTTGGTAGGGGTCAAAAAGAGCATAAGGAAACTCTTAGGGTACTTAAGAACAGGCACTCGATCAATCACAAATTTAAACTAAATTACAGAATTGAACAGGAAAACAAATTCCAAGCATTATAATTTCACCTGAAAAGGATCTTTTACATGTTCATCATCATGGGCTAAGGGAAAGAGGAGAGTATGATTCATTCTCCACTGATAATATCTGTGGCTAATATTTAGCCCAAAGAATCACTGAGGATGCAGAGTTGGACTGCAATTTTGAACAGACATACTATTTTAAAATCACAAAGCATCAACCACAGTTCACTAGCCATTATATTGCTCACACACACAGCCAATATTGGCTTTTCTACAGTACTTTCTGTTAAATAATTATCTGCAACAAGGAATGAGAATGAGACAAAGAAGCACAGGTGTGTATCCTGTTAAAATATTCATTAAATATGCAAATCACTGAATTTCTCTCTCTCCTCAGGCAGAAAAGGTGCATGAATCTATCATGGCCATTTTAAAATACAGCTACTGCACTAAGACAAGAACAGGGTGGTTGTAAAAGAAAGGCTGTCAGGAGTGTATCTGTTATACAATGACTGCGACTGATTTTTGTGTCCTCTCAGTAAAGGAGGTGGTGAGTAATAGAGCCCATAGTCATACCACAAATGTCAAAACAAGAAACAGAAAAGCGTGTAAATTTAACCGCTCCCAACCAGATTTCTTTGCAACTGACGCTGTTAACACAGTAATAATTTCTATCTTCACACCCACCAACCCCTTAGCTTGCTTAAGCAGAAGTTTTCTAGCTGAAGTCCAAAGCCCTCAAAGCTGTTCCTCATACCTCCCTTTGTGTTCCCTACCCTTACAGCAGACAGCAAGGACAATAGAATACAATAGCCTTTCCACACAAACCATTCAATTACTTCAGTCATTAATACAGGATATTAACAAAGACATTTTGGAAACTTAAGTGAAAAAGGCACTCTGTAAGAAATATGCAAGAGAAGTGATATAGTTAATCTACAGTTCCACAAGGCTTTAGAAGCAGCCCAAAATAAAAAGCAAATCTATGAAGTTACCTTAAAATATCTGAGTTACTGGAGTAGATTAATAAAAGCAGATTTCCAATCAAAGGATACTTGCAAGCTGGAATAGTTTTGAGAGAGCACAGCAAGTACAGGAGTGCCACAAGAATCAATATGAAGAGCAATACTGCTCCTTTCACTATCTCTTCAGATTTATACAGTGCCACACCAACTGTAGTGACAATATCCACTTACAGTACAAAGCAGGAGCTGTCAGCATTCAGGAAGGTTATATAATTCATATGCACAGAGGGTAACGCTACTATGAAAAGGACAGCAATGAAAAACAAAAACGAACATAACATTTTAATGAGTTATATCCTACAGCAATACACAGAAGAAAGATCTGTCCTCACAAACAATTGTATTCTTCTTCTTTCAACTTGGATATTTGGTACAATAGCTACCAAAGTGAAAGAGCATTTGGTGATACATTTGTGAAGTTGAATTTATAGAAACAGTTTGTTTAAAATACCTAAGACAAAAGAACATAATACAAGAATAACAAGCAGCAGATAAATTTTTGTAGAAGAGTACCAAATATCCCTACCAAAAAGTTGTAAGAGTTTTCCTAAAGAGAACGTGATTTATTTATCAGACATGCTCAGAACATATGACAATATCACCAATATCACTACTTTGGGTTTAATAGGAGTTTGATGATCACTGTCATCCCAAAGAGGATTTTGGTTGATATTTGTAGCTTCTAGAAGCCATGAATTCATGGCCATGTCTCCTTGTATTGATATTGCAGGCTCCATTCTAAAATAACTCTCTTAGTTACATATTTAATAGACAATTTATGATACACACATAGTGAATAAATGAAATCCTCATGTTTTAGAAGGGGAACTGTTCCAGTGATCTGAGCTCTCCCACCACATACACCTCGTTTGCCACCATCACACATTTCCTTTCACCCCCAATACTTACTGCTCTTAGTGTGAAATCATTCCACCTGCTTAGCATAAAATAATGTTAATTAACAGCTTCAAAAAGAAGGAGGTAACACCACAGCTTGGGAAAACTCACCAGTAACATGAAAATCCTCAACTTTTAAGCCCTGTTTACTAGCCAGTAAGCCCTTCAGGGCTTCTCTTCCTTCTGACTGGAGCTTCAGTGACAAACATCTTCAACTTTATCATCCAATCTCACTAGACACACATGCTTACCTGCAAGCATCTATTTGAAGTCTACCAAATCCAACAGCATTGAAACATGCAGTAAATAGAGACAACCAACACGTAGTCCACCAAAATAAAAATAGTCATCCCAAGTAAAAAAAGAATTTTGTAAATACTTAGCAGTACAACAGCACTTTCAGTGACATCACAACTTAAAAACTAAAGGAATCATTTACACTTTTGACACAGCTCAAATGGAAAAAGACATCAATGAAGACATTTTGATTGTCGGGAGCACGTAAACATTAAAAAACAAGCCAACAAAACGACACCAAATCATTACCTAAGAATTGTTTCAGGAAATAAGTAATTTTTAATTAGGATGTTTAGTCTAACACCCATTTCAACCAACCTAACCGCTTTATTTGCCAGCCTTTCAAACACTGCTATCAGCCACAACTGACATCTAAGCTTGAGAAGGCTGTAATTACTGCAGGGATTTTCTAAAGGAGTTACAAATCACAAGTATTTCAGTTTTCAATTAAAATTCAAACAAAGCAGCAACAATTCCACCAACATGCTGGTGAGCACAAAAATGCATCTCGACTTTGTTGCTCTTCTCCTTCTTACCAAGCATCCCCATGGCTGATGAATTGAAGAGGGAAAGGCCCTTCCTCTCTCCAAATTAGCTCCTCTTTGAAGACGGACTTTCCTTGGAGTAGGGCACGGAGCGCACTAAACACAAATATACTGTGTTTACTGTATATATACTGTGTGTATATATATAGTATACCGTATACAGGCTTGCTCAATTAAGTGAAAACTACCCTAGTGTCTTCTGAATTGAAGATAGAACTAGCTGATTACGAGGGAGGGGATTATCCCCCTGTACTCAGCACTGGTGAGGCCACACCTTGAGTATTGTGTTCAGTTTGGGACACCTCAATCCAAGAGAGATCTCAAGGTGCTGGAGCAGGTGCACAGGAGGCAACGAAGTTAGTAAAGGGTCTGGAGAATAAATCTTATGAGGAAAGATTAAAACAGCTGGGACTGTTTAGTTTGAGGGAGAGGAGGCTGAGGAGAGACCTCATCCCTCTCTCCAGCTCCCTGAAGGGATATTGGAAAGAGGTTGGTGCTGGTCTGTTCTCACAGGTAATTAGCAATAGAACCACAGGGAATGGTTCCAAACTACAACAGGGGCAGTTTAGACTAGATATTAGGAAAAAATATTTTACAGAGAGTAGTCAGCTATTAGAATAGGCTGCCCAGGGAGGGGATTGAATCACCATCACTGTATGTCTTTAAAGGGCATTTAGATGTGGTATTAGCGGATATGGTTTAGGGGTGAACTTTTCAGAGAGGGGTTGATTGTTGGATTCGAATGATCTCAAGGGTCTTTTCCAACCTCAAAGATTCTATGATTCTATGACTCCATCCTCAGGACTCTTGTTTCATGAGCTGAGGAAGGCAAGAGCAGGCTCAGCTAAGTATAAAGAGGCTGCATCAACCCAGCAGCAGCTGAACAGGGTGACCCAGCAAGGCTCGGCTGGAACCAGCAGGGGCAGCGGTGGCAGCTGCACATGGCCACGGTCCTTACCAAGGAAGGATGGCGGGGGGAACAAGGAACAGGAGCACAGCACACACAGACACACACGGCTAACGCTGCCCTGGCTCAGAGCAGCCATCCAGCCTTCCTACCTTCTCCCAGGCCGAGGAGCCCGCTGCAGCCCTTGCTCACCCGGAGCCGGCGAAGGGCCGCGAACAGGGCAGGGAGGCAGAAACAGCTCCACCCCCGCAGGCCCAGGAAGGTTCTGGAAGGAGGAGCCGCCTCAACTGGGCGTGTTTTATCGCTTCCACCCACGGGAGGGGACAGGGTCTCATTAGTTTGCCGAAAAGGAGGGTGAGGGTTGTGCTCATTAATGTTTATAAATACAGAAAGGGCAAGTGGCAGGAGGATGGAGGCGGGCTTTTCTCAATAGCACCAGTGACAGAACAAGGGGTAACAGGTGTGTGGTGAAACACAGGAGGTTCCACTTAAATATTAAGAAAAACTTGTTTGCAGTGAGGGTGCCA
>WEIS01012978.1:2595-13414 GCA_013389965.1 Todus mexicanus
CTGTGACCAGACACTTTGATTCAACAAACATTTTTCAGTTTCACCCATCTCCCGAAAAGTACTCTGTTGAAAGCCAGTTATTTCTTCAAACAACAACAACAACAGAAATTCCTGCGCAAAGGGCAAAAGATATAAACTAGCCATCTGTTACCAGCAGCAGCAACAACACTGAAAAGTGTGAGAAAGAAATGATAATACTTGAAGTGAGATTGCTAGACATTTCCCAGAAAGCCATATAAATTTTTTTTCATTACGATACTTGGAAGCCTTTTCCAATTATGACAATGACAGCCTGGGATAGGTAGTTAAGTTAAATATTCACGCAAGTCCTAGTGTTAGAGTCTGCATCTTTCCACATGTCCTTGATTCCAGTAAGGACAGTGCTGTCACACCAGTAAGCAGTGCTGTTCAGTGGACGCTTTGCTGGAGTGGGGAAAGCACTTGCTGCCAAGGCCAGGGCTTTGCAAATCTTATTTGAAAGAAAACTCACCAAGGAATTGCTAAATGTTTCTGTTTCACCAATAATACTCAAAATGATTTTTTTTTTTTTAAGGAAAAAGGGAGAAGAAAGAAGAGGACAAGTTTGCTTAAAAAGCTGCAGGTCAAACCGAAATCTCTCATGCTAAATGTCAGAAGGAAATCATGAAGAGAAGCAGCACTTTCAGTTGTATTCACTGAAGGTAAGATAAGAGACTGAATTAAGCCTCACTTCTCCAGTGGTGGTGAGGATGTCTTAATCTAATATGACTTGTGGGAATGCTTGAGGGGTGCCTCCCAGCAACAGCAGGACATACCAGCCCTGCCAGGCGTGAAGGCTGCTTTCCTCCAGGAGCCTCACCTGTATTTGTACCAGTGGGTTACCCATTGCCCTGATATTTTGCAAAATTCCCTGTTCTTTATATTGCTTCTTTCCACGTCTTCCCTTTCTAGACTGATGTGGTTTTCAGAAACACCAAGATTCAAACAGGACCCAGAAGGAAATACTTTTCACGGGAATGGGATGCTGCTGGACTACTTGGGGTCAACTGATTTTGGTTCAACTTGGGTTTGGTTTCTCCGGATCAGGCCTTCTAATGCCTGACCTAGAGGAAACCAAATGAAAAAGATTTGAATGGTCCAGAGAAGTAGCTGAAAAGTGTAGCGGATGAGTTCGTCATAAATTATACATATTGCATAAATAAATGGTATGAAAAAAAAAAGAAGGGTTGCATGAAGGGTGAATGTACAAGCACAGTGAAGATATTTAAAGCCAATGATCATTGATGAATGTTTAAATACATGCACAGACACTAAAATATTTTCATTATGCAATGATTATTAATAACTATTATTAATGCAGTCCTAGAATATATATTATCATATTTCAATAGTACTTATTAATAAAAACTATTTTAATATTTAGTAAATGTAAGGATATGTTTTATCCATTTTGCAAGGTAACTTCTGCTATGTGTTTTCTGTAGAGCTCAGGTATAATAAATGGTTTCTAGTATATTTTATTACATTCTGTATAACTACTCTTTTAAGTACATATTTCTACATTTATGCTTGAGGTAATAGAATTGTACAAATACTGCTTAATGGCAAATACAGGACAACAAAATTCAGCTATGCATAAAACTAAAGCTGTGTTGTACAGCCATATACATAAGATATGATAACTAGGGTGTCATATGCTGGGGTAAAAAAGAAAAAAAGGCTGTAATCTGTAAACTGAGATGATCTACTTAACTTGGATCTGACAAGCATGACTAAAGAAGAAAGCGTGAGTATGAAGAGAGAAGGATTCAGAGAGCTACTCTGAGAGGCATTCAGTTTTATCCAAGATCCATTAAGATAAGGATGTGGATGGAGTACACTTCATACAAGAGAGCATTTCAACAGCAGCACTAGTAGCTTCCTCCATATTGCATTTATTAGCATGATAACTGGCTTTCTACCATTACAAGTGTGAGTCATGCCTCTTTGAAAACCATGATAGCCCTGCAGAATGTGTCGGTCAAATTCTGGGTCAGCATGTGCTCTCAACGTAAATCTCAAGAGTTGTTTGGACACTGCAGGTGTTGCAGCCAAAGCACTAGGGGAAGCTGCCAGCCCTACCGTCCGCCCCTCACACACGGGATAAATGCACAGGAGGGAGGCACTACCGTATACAGTTTCTGTTTTTCACCTCCCCAGCCAGGAAGAGAATGCTCTTCCCACTTTACAGAAGTTAGAAGACTTAATTGAACTGATACAATGAAGAGGAGAGGTGTATTTTCATAGCAAATCTGGCCAATCACATCACAAAGTGAGTCAGCACGGACTAGTACGCAGGCGTAGTATAGTAAGTGGGATCTATCAGGAAAGAGGACATAGAAGGACTATGTCTAGTCCTCAGCTGCAGAACTGTGTCTCGAGGGACTGAAGAGAGGAAAGAACTCCCTGAAGAAGTTTTCAGGAGTGGTATCTGGTGTCAAAGAAAACAGGTACATTTTTCAGGGGAAAAATTGAGGGGTGTAATAGCAAGGCTTATGTGCTGTGCTTTCAGCTTTTGGGCTGTGCACTGTCTGGACTGCTCCATATCATTGGGAGTATGGTGTCCATCCTGTTTTGGAGAGGAACATGTAAGCAGGTGCATTCACCTGCCTTGGACTTTTTTAGGGTCACCAAAGGAGGTAAACCAGTGACAGCTGTGACTGGGAGGCTAGTTCATAACTGTGTTGAAATTATAGGCTAATACCCACTACAGTCAAAAGATAGCTTTGACTTTGAGCTATTTTTAGGGTAGTAACTAGCTCTTCATTTTGATCTTATAGGCCTCCACTTTCCTGATATCACTTCCAAGAAGAAAATTATCATATAATTTCAGAAAGATAGAGTTCCTGGTGAATCATATTAATTTAATTAAATCATTTAAATAATTTTCCCACATGATGTTATTTCCCATTGCCATGTTCATAAAATTAAAAAACGAAGTTCAAAAAATATTAAAAAATAAACAGAAACACTTTGAATATGGTAATTTCTTTCTAAAACTTTTCAAAACTTATCTAGTCTGAGATAAGCTATTATGTTTAAATTGCATAATTTTTTCTCTTTTGATAGAATTTGAAAGAAGAGAAGAGCTGAAGTTGAAAGCTGTATTCAATACCACAAGCATATAGAAATGTTATACTCAGTTTTAACTTTGGAGAAGCTATCCACATTCTGCATTTAGTCCTGAGATTTTTCAGACTGTTACATAATTAGTAGTGTATATATATATACATACTTTTAAAAGCACTTTTGCAGTCAAAATCTCTGTAGCTCTATTCAAAACCTCCTATTGTCTCATCAAAATTGTTTTGTTTTTACTGCCTGACATTAAGTATTAAATTGGATCCTCCTTTTCTGAAACACTGCAGAAAAAACTCTTTTCTAGCTTACTTCAAAATTTCTTTAATCTTCCTCTCCCTCCCTTCCTCCCCATGTCTCTTTCAGAGGGTTGGGGATTTTTTGTGTGTGTGGGTTTGGGGTTTTTTTTCCATCTTCTCAAAATGATGGGGGCACAAAAGCTCAATATGGAGATTTAAATTAGAAGTTGTTAGTCTAATTGTCTCACTTACCAGGAGAAACCAGCAGGGAACTCCAAAGGGTAATTCAAATCTCTAAATAAGGTTGTAAATTAGTTGGTTAACCTAATTAGTTAACCTAAATCTAAGTCAGCTTCTGTAAGTTCTCTATCCTGATGACTCCTTGACTTGTAGCTCAATGCAGCATTCTATGAATACTTAGGGAGCAAACTTTCAACTACAGTATTCTTTTTGATGCTCATAAATTACAGTTTTCAATTTTTTATCCATGTTGTGCCCAATAGGAATTATATGAAAAATAACTGGAAGCATAGTACTATTTATGACTTAAAAATCTTTGACTGGAACTAAAATGCCTAAAATATTGTCACAGTTTGGGGTCAGGGCGCCCCCCAAATCTGCAACAGAACGCTCCCTCCCGCTCCCCACCCAAAAAGGGAAGAAAGGAAATAAAGGAGAGAGACTTATCGATTAGGAAAGGAAACTAGAACAGCTTTACTAAAACAAGAAAATAATAATAACTGTAATAATAAAAGGTAAATATATACAAATGTGTACAAAACCAGTATTGAACCCAACCCCCCAGATGGTAAATACGTCACTGTCCCCACTGATGCTGTGGAAGGGGCCAGCAGCAGATGGGAACCGGGAGCTGGATTCAGGGATGCGACCCAGAACCTGGGGCCCAGCCAAGGCCTGAACCGGGGGCTGAGACCGGGCTGGAGGCCTCAGGGCAAAGCTGAAGCTGCCAAGGCCAAACCGAGTGAGGAAGAGTCCCGAAGCCAAGAGAGCAGCTCGATCTCAGGGAAAACCAAAATGACAAAAAGGCCAGGAGAGAAGGGGCAAGAGAGAGAGACCCTCGTGATCCCTCAGCTTTATACCGAATAGGACATATATGGATATGGAATACCCCTGTTGGCTAATTTAGGGTCACCTGTCCTGGTTGCTTCTCCCTGAAGGTGCAGCCTTCTCTTTTCTGCACCCTCCCCGTGTGGTACGCGAAGTCTATCAATGATCTTGTTTCGCATACCAATCCTTGGTACTAACTATAATCATGGAGTGTTATCACTGCTAGAAGCAGACCCTGTCTGGTAAATATGCTGCTAACTTCAGACAGACTTAGCTGAAAAGTAAAAGTCATAGAACAGAAATTTCTGTTCTAACCCAAACCAGGACAAATATTTAAATATTATTACTAATTCAAAGGAGGATTGGTCATTAATGAAATAACCGTCCTGATAATTCACAACAACTTTGTCTGTAGTCTGTGTATGTCACTAATCCCACTAAGCTTGATCAAATTTATTCAGCAATTTATATGTTTTAAATCATAGAGATATACAGTGATCAAGCAGTCTAGCCACTTGACTTAGTAGAGCATATAAAAATTTAGCCAGTAATTTTGTACTGAATCAACTATTCTCTGTTTAAACTACAGTATGTCTTTTGGAAAGAAAATTCTAATATAAAGTTTTCAAATAAGGGAAAATCCAATCCAATGTGCTCTTCCATTGGTTAAACAGAATATCTTTCTCACCATAGTGATTTTTTATTTTCTAAAATGGAATGTGCCTTGTCCTTAGAAAGTATAATTTAATGATTACTGGGGAATACTTGCATTTCCTTTCAAGTGACTGTGCATACTTTATTTCCAAAGTTAGGCTTGCTTAAGGAAAAACTACATATACAATATATATATAATTCCATCCAATTGCAAACCATTGCTATTCTATTTAATTCTGGTACTATTTAAGTGAATCTGCCACTCCTACACTGTATAATTCTGGTACTATTTAAGTGAATCTGCCACTCCTACACTGTATTATTGTAAGAGAACTCCAGGCCACTATTAATTAGCTGTATAGACCTATAACAATTCTCTCAAAATTAAAAAAATCAAAGCAGTAGATGTTTCCTGGAGCAGCATGAGCTCTGAGCCTGCTGTCCCACTCTGCGCTAACACTGGAGAGCAGCCCATCACTGCAGTTAGGATGAGGAGGGTTGTTGTGTACCCCGCGCCTGACAAACTAGTGTTTTTTAGCAATTATGAAACTGCAGCGTAAGTCCCACCTACTGATAAGGCATCATGGTTCCTGGTTACCCTCTAAGCACATGGCTCCAGGACTTGTGTCACCTGCACAACCCCATTATCTGCAGGTGATGCTGGAAGTCACAATGTGCCAGGTGTGAAAAAAAGCAGCTGTCACCCTTGACAACTCTTAGGAATAATTGCCAAGTTTTCTCATGCTTTCTATGCACAGGATATACTCCTTGTTCTTTCAAGTAACCACTGAAGAAATGACACGGTGGCAATGTCTTGCTTCTGTGAACTAAACCAGCAGTTTCTATGCCTAGTCCATCTCAGTTCTGGAACTCAAGCTCTATTCTTTCCAGCACAGTTTTCACTAAAAATATATTTTCTGCTAGTTGAAATCAGTGACAAATTTTACTAACGTACAAAATGCCATGAGTTTGTATCTCTCCTTGTTTATATATATGGTCTACCACAATGTCTATAGAACCCATTTGCTTGTATAATCCCTGTCACCGCAGTGTTGTCAGTAGAAAAATTGAAGGCAGAATTGCTTTTGGTACTGAGTACTTAGGTAACATAGGAAAATGCAGAAGCCACCATAAAGCCCCACCAATGTTCTCTGAAATGTGCTGGTGCTTTATTGCCGACTAAAGAAATGACAGTTTTCTTCCATCCCCTGAGTAAGCAGATGGGACTCTGAATACTGAAAGGAGAACATCATTTAGATTTAAAAGAGACTTCAGTGAATAAAAAGGTATTACAGCACAGCTTGATGGAGCTCCAAGTTGAAAAGAGAGGGAGAATGTGGTTGTCATGTGAGTATTTCTTAGTTATACAACCCCTTAGACAGTGCTAATAGCGAGGAAAATTGGTAGAGCTTCCTTTTGCGCACTCCTTCCAGATTAAGAAATGCAAAGGCAGTGCAGTGTATTTCTCGTGGCAGAGCCTCAGCGGTGGTTATACAGTAAAGGGCAGAAATGCTGTTTGCTGTACTGAGTTATCTCATCTAGTTTAACCTCATGGTATCTGCTGGTGTGAATGTTTTATTGCAGCTCTTAAGAATACAATAACTTCCTTTCTCCCTGGCCTTATTATTGTTTGAGAGAGATGTGGTGGGAGGAAATAGGAACTGAAACAATCTTGTTTTCATGCTTCCTCTTTGACACAAGTGGTGTTGCACAAAGTCACTGGCTGGTGGAAAGATTGCCATCATTTTTAAACCACTATTACTGTCTTCAGTATCAGAGAGTCGCAGTTTTTCTCTCTCAATGCAATACTTTTAAAAATAATTTACCACGGACAGTAGTAATCCAGGAAGCCTCCCTACTTTCTGATATTGGCTTCAGTGTCAGTTCTCAGATGTCTGTTTTGTTATGACAAACTACATATCAGGTCAGCTGGCTACTTTTGCTGTGGTTTAATGACAGAAGGAAAAAGCAACATCTGGGCTTTGCTGCTGGGGGTGTGCTGTGGTGAGTCCTGACACACAGGTCCCAATAACAACCCCACGAGGCCGCCCAGCAGATCTTCCCCCAGCTAAGCTGGGGAGCAGTTAGTCTCCTTAGGGACTGCACACTCAGGCTCCCTTGTTGGATGTTGCTCAGACAGGAGCATTTTCAGGTCTTGCTCTGGTGTGGAGCTGGGACACAGCTGGTGTGTGCCAAGACCCCTTAGGTTCCCTGCTCAGCATACAGTCAAGAAACCTGTGATCATATAAGAAATGTGTTTCCTCTTAGAAGACAAGAAAAACTGACACAATCTTGTGTATTTCTCTATTCTATTTTTCTCTTACAATTTTTCTTTTAAATGATTAATTTATGTTGTATAACATAACTCATTCACTTCTTTAGTGCAAGATTGGACCATCTGATTATCAAATTTATTGCTATGTGGGACTCTAGTTCCCTGAGGGTCTTCATCTGCCAATGATCTTAATTGCAGTTTGCAAAATTGACATCTTATCTATTTCCTGTCTCTCTTTTCACTTAAAAAATTCAACATGCTTACAAGCTAGCTCTAGTATTTGGTGAATGTGATAATTAAGGCGGAATTGGCAACACTTAATCACCAAACTATTTTTTGTTTTTAATTAAAACGGCATTTAAGCCTTTGGTGAGGTATAAAAATAAGTCTTATGGCCCCAAATTTATAGCTGGTGTAAACAGATGTGAACAAAAGGTAGGCTTTCTCTGCTGACTTACATCAATCGACTGAAAATGGGATTCACTGATCTTTCTTAGAGCTTTCCAGAAAATTCCATCCTTCCTCAAATATTACAAGTAGTAAAACACTGACCTTTTAAATGTATTTTGGCCTTGGTGTTGCAGATTATTCAGATTCTATGGAAATATTGATATTTCAACTCTTACTAAAATCAATCTAAATTGATAGGCATAGTTTAGCACTAATCTGCAGACTACTTAACAAAACGCATTTAAGAGGGGAAGAGAATCCCGAATGAAATCCTTAATTAATAAAGATAGTGATTATAATTATAAGGATACCAATGAAGCTGAGTGTTGATAAAATTTTACAAATACTAATTTCTAATTTTTTATCTAGTATAAATTTTGTGTAGCTGCATTTTTGGGGGAAAAAAAAAAAAGGATTGGTTATCCTCCTTCACAAATGCGTAGATCGGATTATTACAACTTCTAAAGGTTCTTTGGACTGCCACGGAATAGATACTTCCCCATCTTGGAAGGATTTGGAGGAGGCTCATTTTCCTTGCTCTCAAAAGTCCCTATTCAGCAGATTCTGTCCTGACTGCTTTCTGAGCTAGGCTGAGCAGCTATCTGGCTCTGGAAGCATTTCTAACGACTTGGGAGTACAAGGTAAAGCAGTAGTAGAAAACGTGGGTTTAGTTATTGTGCTGAACCAGCAGTTTCTGAGACACAGGCGGTGACATGTCTTTCTCTCCAAGGCACTAATTCTCTCATCCTCCTACCTCTTTTGAGGCAAACGTCGCCCCTGGTAAACCTTCTTTCACAGTTAAATATCTAACCTCTGTAGTCTAGAAGAAAAAATGAACAACGCTTTATTCTTCTGTGAGTTTTAGTTGATCTATCTCTTAAACTAATGACATCTTGGTTGTGTTTGCTCATCTCTGCTCAGCTGAACCCTTGTGCCAATCATTTGGAACACCATGCGAACCGTTGATTTATTACTTTGCTTCGCTGTGAATTTACACAAACTAACACTGAAAATATTCTCCAAAGAGTATACTTCGAAATTGTGTGGTAGAGATTTACCTAAAGCCAAACAAAAGGAAGAGGTGCTTCACCACATGCCTAGTTACACAGAATTCATTGCTTTGGGATACTGTGGGAATTTGACCTGGGTTCAGTGTGAACCTGTGTTGGTTCATGGAAGAAAAGAATAGTAACAGTCATTGAATACAGAGAAGCTGCCTTTAGTGGAGAGGAAATCTCAGTTTCCTCTAATGAAGCATTGAAGGATGTCTGCTTATTCTGCTTTACACTTCTCAGGCTTCTGATTTCAGGCACTCTTGCAGATACTTTCAGCCCTGGCCATTCTCTATGGAGTTAGCAGTAGTTCAACAAAAAATGAAGAATAAGAGTGTGAATAATCAGGGAAATAGTATTTCGGTGAAGGGTTTTTTACAGGAAAAAAAATGTGGTGAACACTCAAAACCCCCAGTGAACATTCAAAAAAATCCCCAGCCCTAACCCAAAAACCTTGGCAAAAAGCACCTGCAGTTGTTTCTGTTAGAGGGACGGAGTCACAGAAGCAAAGCCTGCATTTGGACAGCTACAAATGAGCAAACTTACAACAAAGCCTGTAAGCTGGGGCTCAGTGATTGTGATTGGCCTATGAGGAGCTTACACAAGCCACTGACTACAAGAAAGACATAGAGGTGTTGGAGCAAGTCCAAAGAAGGGCAATGAAGCTGATGAAGGGTCTAGAGAACAAGTTTTATGAGGAGCAGCTGAGGGAGCTGGAGTTGTTTAGCCTGGACAAAAGGAGGCTCAGGAGAGACCTTATAGCTCTCTACAATTACCTGAAAGGAGGTTGTAGAGAGGTGGAGGTCACTCTTCTCCCAAGTAACAAGTGATAAAACAGGAGAAAATGGCCTCAAGTTGCATCAGGGGAAATTTAAATTGGACACTAGGGAAAGTTTCTCCTTCGGAAGGGTTGTCAAGCACTGAAACAGACTGCACAGCTAAGTGGTTGTGTCACCATATCTGGACTTATTTAAGAGATGTAGAGATGTGATGTTTAGGGACATCATTTAGTGATAGGCAATGCTTGGTTTAATGTTTGGACTTGATGATCTTAAAAATCTTTTCCAACCTAAACAAGTCCGTGATTCTGTGTTCCCCTCAAATGGGAGAGATGTGGATACATCATCCAGCATCAGCATCAGTCTTTCAAGAGCACATTGAACATCGTGCACAGTACTGGTGTGGGCTATTCTGTGTCATCAGAAAACCCCCCATTAACCCTACATTAAGTGTGCTGTAAAGAAGTTATGGTAGGTCACTGCACCAAACTAACTTTGGGGATTTTTTGTGTGTGGTAATTTGCACTAATGTTACAGCAACAGATAAAATCCTACCTATTTCTGAAGGAGAAGAATGCAAATGATGAACACACCAGTCAGGAAGGGGTATAAAGAGGGAGCTGACTCAGAAGCAGCCGCATTCTGACATTATCCTGAGAAGGGATGGACTTTGCTTCTTTTCTGAGAAGGGAAGGTGCCTTTTCTTCATGCTGGGTAAAGAAGATAAAAGGAATAGTATTCTGTGAGGATGTTAAGTGAACTGCAAGTTTGTGCTTAAGGGAAACAAGTTTAATCCATAAGCATGCCTCCTTATCGTAAAAATGAGTAGTTGGGGATGAGAAAAGGGCTCTGTACAGCCTCACGGTGGTTCATGCAGTAGATGGGTGCGTTTGTGTGTCTATTTACATTTATTACTTATCTACTGCGACTCCATATGCATGTGCATATATATGTAGCTATGCTTGTATGTGCATTGTATTGCACTTCATATAGAAAATAAAATGGCATGAGAAAATATTCAAGATGGACTGCATCTGAGATGAAGCTTGGTGCCTTGTCTCTGATATGAGCTGTTCAACTAACTGGACAGAAAGGTCAAGGCATGTAACCATTGGCAGGAGAGGATCGTGCTCCCTCCATCATTGAAAGGCTTGACCAATCTGCTGAGAAACAGAGACTGGATAAGCCTTCAGGGATAAAGTTTAA
>WEIS01012980.1:0-10229 GCA_013389965.1 Todus mexicanus
TTATTGCTTAATCTTCTTGAGGGAAAAAAAAAGGCACCTTGGTGTGGCACAGCACACTCCCAACATGCACCATGTTAACTGCAGACAGGACCACCTTCAGTCTGTGCAACGTTCCTGTGCTACAGCTACAAGTACGTCCTAACAAAACACAGAGCACTGCGTCAATTAAATGTGAATCTCATTTGGAGAATTTCATCCAACTAATCTTACTCTATCTTATTTTTGTGATGAAGATTATTTAAAGAATCACCTCTGTTTGAAGACTCTAAAAATGCCTTTGTAACTGCAAGGTGTAGTGGATGCAAACTTTTAAACATGTGAGTTAACCCACTTGGTTTTCAATGTTTTGTAATCACAGAGAATTCTAGATGTTTGAGGATGTCTAGAGCATAACCAGGCTCTTTGTAGCTCCTTGAAAGCAGGGTTAAAAAATACCCATGTTTTCCAATTCTGTGCTTACTTATATTTCTTTATTATTTATTTTTTATTTATTCACCATATTCATCTGACTTCACATGTCTCAGTTGTAAGAATCAGCATTTTTTAAGGAGGTTGTTTCTGTTATAAAAAGAGCAGTAGTTTTAAATGCCTTCTGAGCCAAAGGTCTTACTTGACTTGGTGACCTGGGTGCAATTTAAAGTGAATTATGATATTCTGTGACTTCTTAGATTTTGGCTCATAGTCCTTCGATGCTTTCATTCCTGCACCTGTCATCCATTAGGAGACCTCCTTCTGTGATCTTTCATCATTCAGAATATATGATGATTTTCTTAAACACTTCAGCTAATTGGGAATGACTCATGCTTTAAAATATATGACAGTATTTGTAAATACCAGACCTTGGGCAAGCTTTAAATAAATATATGCAATTTGACAGGAATTGTCGAAAATGTGAAGCCTCTATAGATTTAAATGACTAACATAAGGGCCCTGTTGCATACAGGACAGAGCAAGCGCGCTGTTCCTTGAATAAGCTTGCTGNGCCCTGTTCCTTGAATAAGCTTGCTGGTACAAACAGTGTCGAATGCTCTTTGTTACAAGAGAGAGATGTGATGGTGTCAGCCCTTGCCCTTCAGCCTGGTACCTGTTCTTACACTTTAATGACAGTGTGTTGATCCTGGTGTTTGATGGTTCAGTGAAAAGGGCACTGCTTTAATATAGATAAACCCCTCCTAATGTAAAGTTCTGGTTAGTGTGCACGCTGCTCTGCATAGCAACATAAAGAGGTGGAAATGGGTTTGTGTCCTTTAAAATTAGTGGAGATGTGAGAATATTTCAGTTCCACAAATGTGCATGAATTGAAATAGCTGCACATGCCTTCTCCTTGTCTTTTTTGTTAGAAGCCAAGCTCCATACTCGTTGTTTGCATACTTTCTAATCATCTAGCTTGAATTCCCATATTCACATCACAGAAGAGCTCTTTCAGAACAGTGAGTAGCTGGTTGAAAACCCAGAAAAGAAAAGCATAGGATAGTTTTGGTTAGAATAGTGGTATCTCACACAGTGTGAACTCACCCATTGTTTAAAAAAAAAAACAGGAAGTGGCCAACCATAACATCTGTCATACCTAGATACAAAATCCTAAGTCAGGCATTGACTTGCATCCTTAAATCTTATGTGGGCTTAGGCCAGAGTTTAAATCTCTAATGGGTTATATTGCTTTGTAGGTATGACCTTTTTCAAATACCACAGGACCCCAGCATAGCTAAGAATGCCACCATTCCCTGGTGAATTTTCCTTGGAGATTTTTATTGTTCACTTTAAGGAATAAGATGAGGGAGGGGGAGAAATCTCATTTAAACTTTTGAAGGTTCATGCCAATCTAAAATAGGATTTTGAAAAGGATTGTGTAGCTGCTATCAGTTATTCTGAAAGAGTAAATTCTATCCCCTGGACACAAATGTAGCAAATTCTTGAGAAGAGATTTTTGACCCAGTAACTATATTATGTTCTCAATGAAAGAGTACTTGTGAACTCTTAAATGCTCCTATCATCTGGCTGCTGTACACACAATCTAATTCTGCATGCTAAAAAATCCTTCCTTGAATTTTCTTCCTGGGTAAAGAGTTGTTCTGGAGTCAGAAATTCTTTCATACCCCATGCACATGGAGTTCCCTACGAGAAGTAATAAACAGATTTATAATTTCTGGCTTTTTTTATTGGAAAAGTCTTTAACTTGATAACTAGTGAGGGGAAAACATGCAAAAGTTTTTAAATTGGTTGAACCAATAATAAAAGTTTCACAAATAACCAACTTGTTCTTACTGGATGGAAAAGAAACTGGAGTCTGAAACCACAGGGCAAAAACGTTTTTATTGGAAACAAAAGAACTTACTGAAAAAGATTGCTGAAGTGGTGATTTGTTGAATAGGTGGTGTATGGAATTATGATGTAAAGTTTGTAAAGTGCTAAAAACTGATGAGATCCCAAAGGTGTTTGTTGCACTATAGGTGATGGTCAGGGGGTTTATCTCCTCTGATGACTCCAGCTATGGAAAAAGTCCTTCAGTGAAAGGACTTTTTACCAGCAAAGGGGTAAATCCATTTGGTGGGCTGACAGTAATGAAGTCCAGTGATGACTCTATAATAGAAAAAGACTTAAAAGCTTGAGTGATAAATAGCAATAAACGTGTGATTTTAACAGATGCATTTATTTGATATGTGTCTTATGAGGGTGTTGGTTTGGACAGTCCTTGGCAGTATAGCTGGTTATATATGACATAGATGAGATAGTATTCAGGGGAAGGTACCATCCCAGACAGAAATCCAAGCCAGATCAGCATCCTGGAGGCTCCCCAGGACAATTCTGTCATTTCAGACCTGCCCAGCAAAGCCTGGGTGTCCTATGAACATAGCTTGGATAGCTTGAGGGTTCTTCCTGTTTACAAGGTAGTAACCTTGTCCTTGGCTAAATAAACACTTAAGCGGTTCAGTTTATGTAGCCTGTGTTACAGTTGTTAACAAGAGGCACCCTCGAGCTATATAGTAGCTTTACACTGAGATTTCCCATGATCTGATCTTTTACTGTTGTTTACAGAGTTAGAGAAGTGAGATGGCCTCATGGTAAGGAACATGGACCTGAGCACAAATCTCTCTGCTCTGCCACAGACCTCTCAAGCAAGCTGTGCCGACGGTATTTTGGTACCCAATTTCGTGAGGAGCTAAATGCAGCCATGCTCCCTTCTAGCCTTTCTGTGCTGCAGCTCTGTATGATGAGAGGGAATATGAAGAGAGGAGCAGCATATTGATTGCTGCTTGCAAAGGCTGCAAGAAGGTAAATATGCTTAAAAAAATGGGGATGTCTCAGCTTCAGCTGGCGTATCTGAGGTACCTGGATGGGTCATTTTGTTATATTGTGAGCATATTTGCAGCATGAAGTCATTTAAGAGGTTCCAGAGGAAAGAGTTGATGCAGTTGATTCTGGGTGCATCTCTTGTCTAGTTGTTGCTCATGTCAGCACCCGATGCAAACTTTGTATGGACCTCAAGCACATACCGTGCTTATCAGCAGTGAGCTCCAAGAAGCTGTGTGAGCTCAAGGAATCACAATATGAGTCTGTTTACAAAATGTGGTAATTTACATTCATTTTCAGACCAACTTTTGTGTTCTTATAGGAGCTGCTTGGCTTCCAAAAGACACAAAAAGAGGAAAAGGCAGGAGGACTGGAATGGGATGTGGACACAGAAGAACCAAACAGCTGCACAGGGTTGGAATAGCAGTTTTCAAAGACTGATTCTGCAGTCAGGGGAAATGGAGGTGCCAAATCTGTAACCTTTTATGTCATGAGGATGAACTGTAATAAGTCAAATCCTTTTCACAGCAAGGCAGACTGAGCAGCTCTGTCTTTGGTGTCTGGCCTCTTCTGGATATGAAAGCTTTTAAGACAGCAGCTGACAAATCATCCCAGTAGTGTGGTGGGGTAGTAAGCGAGACTTGCTGGGTTTGAAGCTCAAGTGACTCATATCTGAAACACTATCTGCAGAGCTGAAACCTCTCCTCCTCAGAGCTGTGTGCGACATGGTCACTTTGAGCTGGGTACTGCGCAAGGAAAACAGATGCTCTTTAGTCTGTTTGTACTTCTTTGACATGTGTTTGGGACAGATCTTAGCAAGTGCTGTACCTGGCTTTCTCTTCACTGCTTCACTCTTTACTATTTTCCTCTTTCATGTCCTGTGTGCTCAACAGACTTAAAACAAGGCGTGAAAAATGAGACATCTTCCCCCTTTCCAGTGGGATATTGACCAAGTGCACTTCATTCTGAAGCATGCTGAGAACCACGTGAGATGGTGGGTGTTAAGGCTCGAGACACCAGGGCAATGGCAACGTTTTGACTGGATAAAAAATAATCAGCCTCCTTCAGAGGGGCACACTTACATCAGTAACTGTTGTGCTCTGAGTCTAAACAAAACACATGCTTCTCTCTATCTCTCTCTTTCTCTCCATCCCACCCCCCACCTTGCACACTTTTAAAAAAACCCCAAAGTAATTGCTAATAGTTTAAAACAGGTTTTTAGCCAAAATTTTTAAGAGCTGCAAACAGACTTACTGGCAGGTTTTCAGATCTCTTATGGCAATCGAAAGCAGCATGTTTTGAAATCTATTTGCAGTCTGCCAGAACTTATGACTCAATCAATAAAACAAATGTGCCTATGAACTGTAGCATAACCCTTTCGACCTAAATAAAGTCCTAAATCTTTGGTGAATCTGTTTCAGGATTTCAAATCTACACACAGCTGATATTTGCACATACTTGCATGATAGTTTATTGCCTTGCCGTGCTACTAATATACCCTTTGCTAAACTTATGACCCTTGCATGCACACACCCTTTCCAGATGACTGGCAATCTGGAAAGCCTCATCAGACAAAAGGTTACGTTTCTGTGCCCTATTACTTGATATAACATCTGTCTGACTAATTGCCGTTTAGGACAGGGTAAGCTGCTCCTACAGTGCAAACTCTGGTGATGTGGAAAGGTTTACCATCTCCATGCCGCCCTGTGTGCAAGACCAGCATCCTCCCCATTCAGCTGCCATGCAGAAGCGAGCGCAGCATCCTGTCCTGTGCAGGCGGGCAGAGTGGCAGCAGGCATCTGGCACTCTTTTAAGGTCATTATGTTTGATCCCCAGCTTTGGAAGCTCTTCTGGAGCATGGCAACCCCAACATTTTAAGGCCAGCTGTGTGATGTTGTGTTTGAAGCCCAGGCTCCAAGTAAATGCTCTTTTGCTAGTGGAGAGATGGGTGAAAACGGATGAAAGGAAGGCACAGCTGTGGTGAGGGATCCTGCCAGCCTCCCCTGCTCCTTAAAATCTCATTCTAGCTATAAGTGTTCAGCACGTAAAAGGTGAGGAACATCACTGTTGTTCTTCTCTGCTGTGCCACATGATCCTGAAGTCAGGTCAGTGCAAAGTGCTGAGGAAGGGAGGTGGGTGAAGCTGTTTCTTCAGATCCAGGCAAGCCTTCAGCCAAAGAGGATGTAGAAGCTTGTGCTTCCCCAGCTGCAATTCAGCCTTTCCCTCCTGTGCCCACTGAGCAGAGCAATGACTGGAGTTTCCCTAGAGATGCTGCTACCAGCTCTCAAGGCGGCAGAGGGCATCTGAAGGGGAACACTGATGTGCTTGCTCCACAGCCTCTTCAGATGAAGGGTTTGGATGAACTTCTGGAAGACAGCTTAATAACTGAGTAGTCAACATCAACAAAGACTATTAAAATCTGAATTGTAGAGTATCCAGTCTCTCAAGGACTTTAATAAATGGAAAGGCATTGCTTTCCAGGAGAGCTGAGCAGGCTGGAATAGAAAATTAAGTGTAAGAACACTGCTGTCTGCATTTCCCTTTGTCTCTTTCTTCTCATGGTAAGTGCTTTCCTTACAAATTTTGCATTCTAACTTTTATGCAAATACAGAATAGGGTTCAGTTTACAAGGGATACTTATAAACTTGACAATGTCAGCATGGTCAGATAATTCCCTGGTCTTAGAATATAGTTTTCTTGTTAATGTATTATCCTGATCAAAACTACTTTTACAAATATCAATTAACTCTTCTGGTCAGATCATAAGAACATTTTAATGCTATCAGAGGGGAAGCAAGGTGATTTAAGAATTGATGGAGGAAGCTGAATCAGTTGGAATACAGTGACTGAGTTGTTTCACTATATTGATTCAAATCTCATTCACTCATTCATACTTCCATTTTCTGAGTGGATTGACTTGAGAGCACAGCCCTCATAGGTTAACATTGGGGAGGTTGGCTGAGTTTAACTCACACTTAGTTATCAGGCTGGCTAAAACCAATCTTTTGCAACCTCCTTACCTCCTTTTGCTAAGGAAGAAGAGGTTGGGCAGTTTCCCTAGGGTATGGGATCTTTCTCCGTTGCATTCTTCTGGCTAATGATATTGTTTCAGCCAGGAGGCTGCATTTGTGCACCGGTGAGAGACTTGTCAGGCAAAAGAAACTTCTTGCTTAGTTGTTATTAATTCTGCAAGGGATAAACTGAAGGATTGCTCAGTGAGTGACTGGGTAAGGACTGGGTAAAGGTAGCAGTTACTGGTTGAGGGCAGCAAATGTCCCCAGGACAGCTTCTGAAAGGGGTTTCTCTGGGGTTTCCCAGATGCAGGAAGGGAAACGGGATGAAGGGCAGGTCCACTCCTCATCCTCCTTATGTGAGCGTCTAAGGATGTAACTGGTCTGGGAGCGAAATGGTGGCACCCAAGCTGGCAAGCAACTCACAGGACCTGTGGAGATTTTTCTTTGACTGTGCAGGATTTTCTTGGGCCACCGTTTAGTCCTAAATTGGAAAAACTCTATTAGCAGCAGTGATGGGCTCAGCACCCTGTAAGGCTAGAGGAATAGGTGCCCAGTTCAGAGTATGTAAAGAGTTCGCTGCTTTCTGAACAAAGTGGAGCAAAGTGGAAAACTGGAAGTTTCTGAAACATCAAAGTTCCGTTTTGATTATTTTAATTCTACTGAAAGAACAGTCTGATTTGGATACAGGAAGAGAATGCTTAGGAGGTAAAACATGAACTCACTCTTTTAGTTCTCTTTTCAAATGAGGCGCATGGTTATCCAGTACCTGTATAAGATCACACTATAATTCAAATTGGACAGGACTTCATATGTGTGTACAACCTCCCCCTCCCTCCCTTTCCTGTTACCCTCCTTGGTATGTTTTGAATGAGAGAACCAAATTCAGGTGCATTTTGACAAGATTAGAGTGCTTTGAAAGACACCAGATTTCTATATCTTGTCCTAAAAGAAGTGATACTTTATATAATTCGGTGTTTTATTACTTTTCAATTTTTATTTTATTTTATTTTTTTTTAGAAAAAGAGCTGAGGCAAAGTTAATTTCCATGCAAGTTTTGCCACATCTTTATGGGGACCTCCCTGGGAATAAGGGACATTTGGGTGCCACCTCTCCCTGCAAGAGGCAGCTACTGTAGAGGTAGCTGGGTGCCATGAGCAACGCTGGGTGCCATGAGCAATGCTGCCCTCTCGTGCTGACAGTGGCAGGAGCCCGTCACTGTGCCAGGCCTGCAGGGACAGCATCTTCCTGGCACTGCTTACTGTAGAGAATGGTGTCCATGGGGATAAAGCCCTGCCGATGAACTTGCTGTCTCTGAGTATAGTGGTTTTTTGCTCTAGCTGGACTAATATTTTACATAAAGGCAGAAGCAGTCCGAAGATGCTGAATGCTCATTGTAGTCGTTACTGAGTTCATTTCATCCCAGTTCCAGATGATTCCTGCATGAGGGAAACCCTAGCTCTGAAAAGGGGAGAACCACCATTAACTTCTCTCTTCTGGCTCCTTACCCACTTTGACTTTGGATCTCATAAAGAGAAGTACAGTATCAAGCACAGTGCATGGCAATTCTGACTGGGGACGTCTAACAGTCTAGTGATTAATATAAATATTTGTAGTTCAGTGGATTGGTTATATTGTCTTAAGCAGTTGAAACCTTAAGTTAGTTTAAAGGGAAGGACTGAAGTATAAAATAAAAGAACTGCTTTTCAGTACAGTCAGTCCAATCAGTCCTGCCAGTTGTAAGCTTCCATAAGTGTTCGCTTGGAAACTCCCTGAGCAACTCACTGCTTTGTTTTTACAAGTTGTACTTTCCAGTGATCCTGAACTCTTCTGAAAAGGAGCCTTGCAATAATTTATGTATGTCCATGGGGCTGATAATTATAAAAATAAAATGGTATTTTGCAAACTAAACAACTACTTAAAGAATCCCCTAAACTCCGTATTAAAAAAAAAGAAAAAGAGAAAAAGAAAAAAGTATAAAGTCAAGCTTGATCCATAAGCTGACACTAGTAAGGAAATTCAGACATGAGCAGGGAAGTGTTCCATATGTTCTCCAATACCTAGGCACAACTGGGTGCCTCTTTAATGATGAGCTGAATGCTCCCTGTTGTTCCTAGGTACTGCAGAACATATGGCATGTTTTCCCCCTTAACTATGAATTTTCTTGCTTTTGTCAGTAGGTGTCTTAACTTTATTGTATTTTAATATAGTATTTCTGCCTCTGAGCATAGTCCAAATTTGATCCTAGGCAAATAGGAAGGTAGATACAGCTGCTGAATATCTCATATTCTTCTTGAAGCTGTATTTCAATACATGATCTGTATCTATATAGACACACCTTGTAATTGTTAATAAGGGCCCTCTGAGAGTTTAAAAATCATTTCACTGTGCTCCAAACTTAGCATGGATGATAAATGACCATTTAGTTGCCAATATAGCACAATATTTCAATTTCCTGCCTTCACAGAGGTATTCCAAAGGTTGAATGGAGTTCATACTCACAGTATGTGTTGTCTAGAACTCTATGATCTCTTGCTGGCAAACTTTAACCAAAACCTTTTCAATTAACTGAACGCATTCCTCGTGGAAGTCAGCCAACCTAATGCTGGACAAACAGAGTTTCAGTGACATTTTGCAATAACCTCCCCCTGCTCCTGCCTCTGGGTAAGTGTAGCCAGAGTGAGTTTATTAGTTGTGTAAATTATGTGATTGATAAAAAGATGTAACGTTGAACTAAATTTTCCCCTGTGATATTGATACAACTTCAGTGTAGTTTCTTTCAGTTTTGCTGGAATCCTGATTTACATGGTGTAATTGTGAATAAAGTTTAAGCTACAATCAGCAGAGATCACACTAACAAAAGCACAAGATACTGAAGTATTAATTTTAACCAGACTAGATCAGAGCCTGAGGTTTGGTTCTGGTCATATTTGGTAATACTCACATCAGGGATTTGTTTTAGTAGCTATGCTGTTGATTGCTGGAACTATAGGCAGTAAAGAAGGGGACTGAAGAATACTCATTTTCTTATGAAAAGATGGTAGAAAACCACTCTCAGAGCTTTTAAAATAAAAGATATGGCCTCTGCCACTGGAATTCCCCAAGAACAGTCTTGAAGGAGTATTCTGCATAAATACCTCTGTGTGCTTGTCCTGTGCATGTAATCTTGCACAGTACAGCTGTTGTTGAGCATTCTTGGAGACAAGTAACTGGGCTGGAGGGACCTTTTGTCTCAACTGCTTTTGTTTGTGCTGTTTTTGTGCTCAGTATTTGCTGCAGTGATAATGAGGAATATTTGTAAAAGACAGCTTGTTCTAGAGACGCAGACCGAACTCCAAATTTTCTTCATGTAAGTCCTTGTTAAATTCAGTTACATTGATATGAAACTGTCAGCCCAAACAGCTCCTTATTCAGACAGTTCCTCTGTCTGAATATTTATCAGTGGAAAAGGACATGAGGATATCAAATAGCATGTACTGGTGGAGGACATGCCTCTATCTTCCCTAAACACTGTTCATCACTTCTGCTCTGTCTTTCTTCTCATAACCTGGACCTACCATGGCTTATGGACTTAGAGTCAGATGGTTGATCTGGGCAGTCGGGTTTGCTGTTCTCAACACAAATTGGTCTCTGTGTCTTTATACTAAGATGTGTTGTCATTATCCTTTGAAGTGCAGCATGGTTCCCTGTCTTTGTGTCCACATGCACGTACATGGACAGAAATAGTTTTCATGGCAGGCAACCATTTGGGGCATGAAACATAGCAACTGCTTAACTGTTTGTATCCACACCACGCAACCCCTTGTATAATTATCCCCCATCCCAACTGATTAACTATGTCTTGATCAGCAGTTAGCTCAAATTGAAGGTTCTGCAGCTGCATATCATCCAGTTGCAATATGCTGGGGAGGGCTGTTTTGCAGCTCT
>WEIS01012981.1:0-17428 GCA_013389965.1 Todus mexicanus
AAAAAAAAACCCCCACAAAAAAAGCAGCTGGCTATTTTTATTTTGAAAAAGCTGTCTCTGAATGTGTATCAGTAGACTCTGTTATTCCTGAATCATTCACACTTTGAAATACAAATGTTGAGAAAGAAGAATCTTATTTTTTCACCAACTGTCCAGATCCGTCTTAAATGCAGAAAACCTGAGGTCATTCTTGTAGGTGGGCATAAGACCAGGATTTCCATCCTGGAAAATTCTGATACTTCTAATTTTTCTTCCTCATGACTTGCAATGAAAAGTTGAGATGGTTTGGGGAAGTCTCAAACTTTCTAGTCTCACATTTACTCATAGTGCTTGTGTAACTGACATTTATTTATTCATTTATTTATTTAACCTTACATGTGTCCAGAAGACTGAGAATCTGAGTCTTGTGGGGCTTTTACTTTCAGCTCCTCTGCTTTCAGTTTTTCTGTCCAGGTTGAGTGTCTTGACTGGACTGAACGAGTTTGGCTGGACTGCCATCATGCCCTGTCCATCTAGGCGTAATATTTCAGCTGAAGGGGCAGCAGGAGAAACTATCCTCAGGAAAGCTTATCTTGTGCTGAAGTCTTGTGTGTAGTTCTGCAGCAATTCCGGTGGACACAGCTCAGTGCTGAAGTGACGCATCACAAATTCATCTGAGACGTTTCTATTCAGGCTGACATGACTCAAAGGCATTTCATTTCTATGTTTTAATGAAAAAGTGAGAAATTACTGTTACCCGCAGAAATTTTGACTTTATGAAGAGATGCACTTCCACTTATAAAGACAGACATTTTTCCTGAATCGCATAAATCTAAGCTGTTTTCCTGTTTACAAACATGCCAGCCTTGCCCAGTGGATAGAGTAATCAGAGCATGTCCTCCTGTGTTTCAGTGCAACTTCTCGACCTCGGCTGTCCTTCTCAGTGTGCTGGAGGGTAATGGGAAAGGACCCACATTAAACAAATACCAATACTTGCTTTTTTCTTTTCAAGAAAAAGAATATAAATGTGAAGAGTGGAATGTGCTTCTTTCACTTGTCTCAGATAACCTAGGCCAAGCCCTTGGCCTTTGCTTGCATATCTTTCCCTTCAATCTGTCATAGCACTTGAGGCCATTAAAAAATGAAGGTGGCAGGTGCTGCCGGTGTGACACTTCTTGCTGAATGTGAAAGTTCCAGTCTCTATGAGCTTAGCTGATCACCCTGCATGCCCATTAATGTTAAGGGAAGAAATAGGCCCTTTTATGGCTCAGTTCATTTACCCTTTCCAGGAGCCCATAATGGGACATGAGCATCATGCCCCATAAGTGTCTATTCACTTCTCTGTCTGCACAGAAACTCAAGGCAACTATCGCTGGGGTAAAGCCCTGTGTTTTGTTAAATCAATCAAGGACCCTGTGAAGATAACTCCTAACTCCAGACATAAGGAAGTATGACAAGTATTTGAAAATTGGTAACAATCCATCATTATAAATGCCTCACTGAAATTGGATTGTTGCTTGTTATGTGTTGTTATATTGACATTGTTATCCTCTTAATGACATACTCTTAGCCTGAGAAATGTTAACAACTGTGAATAAGTCAGATTCAGATCCAGGAACTGTCACCTTATGAAAGTAAAACATTTGCCTTCAGCTTCAACAGAGCTTTATTTTTTATAGCAAAACTAGCTAGGTATATGAGGCTACCACTTATTAACTGAGGCACCTCTAAGTAGTTTTGGCAAATGTCTGATTTCTAAATGACATGGCCTGTGTTACACAGAAACATCCAAGACCCATCAGAGCTCTTGCACATGCATCCATAAATCTGAGAAGGCACATTTATAATGAGTCATTTGTCTGAGGTTGTTATGATTTTAATTTGTTTCTGAAGGTGAAGCCCTCAGTGGCAGCTCAGAGCTAAATTATATGGACTAAAGGGTTTCTAGGTTTTTGAACACACAGATGAACTTAGCAGGTAAGGAAATGTTCTTCTGTTCCTAGTGGAAAATTGACTTTAAAATGAAGCAGAGGGAGAGAGGGATTGGATATGGAGTCTCCTGGGATAGTTGGCAGAGGTATTTAAGCTAGGAAACTGCCTGCTTTTCTTTACTGGAAGAAACAAGATTCGGGAAACAATTCAGCAATTTGTAAGCATCTAGCATCATTTGAGATACTCTAACAGTATTTTACTTAACCTCCTACTTCCCTGTCCTGTAGGCAATGGCCTCCCAGAAGTCCTGTGTCAGATGTATCTTGAAAGTCCTAGAAGGTCTCAAATGGTGCTCGGTACAGTAAATGCAAATGGGATTTCAGTGATTTTCTATACATATGAATTCTAAATTAAATATCCCGAGTGTACCAAATGTGCACTCTTTCCTTGAGAATGACCAATGTATGGGGGAAACATCAAGTTTTCTGGGGCAGAGGAAGAGGACAGACAAACCTCTGATGTAAACCAAAACCTTCTGATACTTTTGTTCTGTAACACTGTATTGGGCTTCCTGTAAAAATTAACTGTGAGGAGTACAGATGATAAGCAGGATATCTCTAAAAGCATTCACTGATGTATTGATGCATAAACTGTTGGGAGTGACTTCCATTTCAGCACTGTGCTGCACCCTGAGGTGCACTTGAGTGGCATGGTGCTGGCCATGCATTTCTGTTGCTTGCCATACGGGAAGCGTGCGGCAGAGGAAGGTGAGAGTCACTCTTAGCTGGCTTCTAGCTAGGTTTGTTATTGGAGTCATCCAGGGTGCACTTAATGTCAGCTCCATAGGAAATCTTTGTAGGAAATCAGAAATATGGGTAATCAAAGTATTTTTAATGAATTTAAATCCTTGGTTGTTGGTAGACACATATGATTTGATTTGAGCAAAGCATTTGTGGGAATTGTCACTATAAAGGGAGGTACTGTAGGGCATACATTGGAGCAGGTGTGGTGGTACATTCTTGGAATAAAAGTGATCAGTCTGATCACTGGGAATTGAGGCCACCAGTCTCAGATGGCAGCTCCTGATGTTAGTCCCAGTAAAGTAACATTTAAGCCACTTTAGATATCTGTCATTAAACCTAGTTGTCTGCAGAGGCAGCAACAGTCCAACCATCCTGCCGTCTTAAGTGTTTATTAAAGACAGAAAGTGCTGCAATGCCAGCATAGTTGTTGCTTTTCATCTCCGGTGTACAGACATTCTCCTCGTATCAGCAGATGTAAAGGCTGAAGTTATGCCAGTCTACCACACCCTGGCATTGAGGGCTTAACCCTGTGCAAAAGATTGCATTGGAAAGTGGCAAAAGCTGACACCATGCAGTCATTGAGTCATTCGGGCTGGATGGACCCCAAGGAGGTCATTTTCTCCTTGGATATAGGGGTCAGGAAAGGGTCTTCACTTTCTACACAGTATGTGTGTGTGTGGCTTTAGTGTCAGTGTGATTTGGATAAGGTTATGCTTAAAAGGAGGGGGCCCAACACTGGGTATTGGGACCTTCCCTGCATAGACCTGTCACTGTATCTTCATCTGGACTAGCCACATTCCTGGGCGTCCAGTCCTAGGATTTCCCTCTGATGTGTTCCAGGTTGATGAATTTATGGTGGCTGAAATGCTGACAAATGACTGATTTAGAACATGAAACAGATGCTTCTTGTGATACTATGCTAGAATTGGACCCTGCTTTTGAGAACAGAACAAATTGATTGCTTTGGCCCTCTTGAGAGTTAAAATGTTTGCTTGTCTTCTGGAAGACTGTTCAGCATGTGTGACTGCTTGTGACATACTGCTCTGATTTTGCTCATCGCTGCACTCCCACATCACTTTGCAGAGTTTACATGTTGTTCTATGCTGAAGTTCTATTTAAATTGGGGAGATTGCAACTGAAGTTTACCACTGTTCTGTGCTGAAGTAGATGCCTATGCTGGCAGGTTGCCATAGCTGCAGGTGCCCAATAGTCAGAGCTCTTCATTTTCCACAAGGACTTCAACTTCTCTGTCAAAAGACAAGAACTGTTTTTTCTTCTGTCATTTACGGCAGTAGTTTACGTCATTGTTACTGAAGAGTATGCAGCAAGAACAAAGGAAGTGATTCACCAGTGAGAAAGAAGTATAAAGATGATATAGAAAACTCATTTACATAGACTAATAGAAAGGTCTGATTTTATACCTACACCTGCATTATTTGCAGAAAATGGTTGTATAAAGATGCAAGGCCTTTTGTTTTGTGTTATTTTCTTCATACAATGTTATTTTTTTCCAGTTCCACGTTGCACTGATTTAATGAACAGTTCAGGTTTCTGAAGCTTATTTTGTTCTATGGACATTAAATGACACAGCTGTAATGGTAACAACCTTCTTGAAGCCGTCACTGTCACAGTTGCCCTGAGGGAAGCATGTCAGATCAGTGACTAGTGAGCTTTACCATCACATTAATCAAAAAGTCACAACCAGTTTGAATTTGCACTAATGTAAATCAGAAGTGAATCAGCTTCATAACAGTGTGACTTTAGTGCCAGGCACACTGTTAATCTGTTTCTCACATTGACGGCTCGAATATGCTCACTTGTTTTCCTCCTGCAGTAAAATAAATCCACATTTCTGTAGGAAATCCTTTTGTATATACATTTACTGTGCATGTCAGCTCATTGCATGGATAAAATCAACAGCTAGTCTTCTGCAGTTTGTTTTCCCTCATGCAGGATGTATATCTACCAGCATGTTCAACATATTTTAAAGCAAGCATTCTTGAGCAGATTGAGTCAAGTCTATGCTCCAAACTAGTTCAAGAGGCGGGCTTTTAATCCTTGGTATGATGTAGTTTATAAAAAAAAAGCGGATATAATGCTAGGCTTCAGGAGGATGGCTAGAAACTTATTGCTAAAGTAGAAATGATGGAGAAGGTAGCTGTTCAGTGACTTCAGCATTTATGGAACCAACAATGGTGGAAATACGAAAGCTTTATTTCCCTTTGCTGTGTTTCACTAGCTTTGGACAGTTGACTCAGAATAAGCCATTTTTTATTAATATTAATGAAAGAAAGATCAAAGTCAAGCTAGATTTCCCTTGTAAAGTAAAATTTGCTAATTGTAGACCCACAAAACCAACAGGAGTTTTTCCTAAGCATCAAGTCCTACAGTGTATTTCAGATTAGAAGCTGATTGATATTAGATTACTTGTGTCTGAGATGTGAACTTGCCACCTTTTTTTTTTTCCTTAAAAAATCTGTAAATGTTAAACACTAATGTACTAAGAGTGAGTTTCAGACTGGAAAAACCAGAACCATCATTCCTGTGCTAATCAGGCATCGCCCCTGCTCGCTTGCTTCTCATAGAGCCCCAGAGCTGCTTCCCTAGGAGTGGGGGCAGCAGCTGAACTGGGCTCAGGCCATTCGCATCCTGTGGGCAGCTCTCAGAGACTCACCCATGAGCTGAGCTGAGCTCTTGCTTCAGCTTGAAATTCACCAGATTTCCCTACTTTGGGAAATCTGGCCATGGTGCGACTTGCTGGTTTTCAGCTTTGGCTTCACCGACTCTTTTCCTCTGGGTCCTAAGGAGTCTCATATTTTGGCTCAGTGATAGTGACTCATCTTCTAAGTACACTGCTGCTTCCCTGCGATGCTCCTTATAGCTGTGTTTCTTCTCTGGATATTTGATCACTGAGGCACTCCTCTCCCACTGCCAAAACTCAGGGCTTCTCACTGACATGGCTACAAGCTTCCTGGTCTGTGTTCAGCTGCCATTTCTCTCCAATTTCTGCCTGTGACAAGTATTTAATGCTCCCATTTTCAGATTACTGAAATGGTACATTTTCTCCACAAACCATCTCATTGGTGCCAAATGCCTCTGTCTATGAAGCCTAGTTGTAAGTGCTACAGACCTGTCAAGTCTTGCACATCCGATGCTTTGCACCTTGAGAGCTCTGAAGTGGAAAGGAATAAGTCTGTTATTAATGGACTCTGCTTTCCCCTCCAGAGCTGATTCTTCTGGATGACCTACTGTGGCATTTCTCTGATGTCCCAGCTTGCCATCCTCACTGGTTTTCAGACATATGAGTACATCAGCTTGAGTGGTACGTGTTTGAGAAAGCGGGTATTTCTCAGCAAGCCTGGAAAGGAGGGCAAGCAGGCAATAGGCTGCAAGGGTGTAGAAGGAGGAGCTGGGAAGCTATCTTAATTACTTAAGTTCATTAAAATGAGGGCACAAGGTATTTTATCTACATACCTGGACTCTTAAGTGATATTGTTCATGGTTTGTGTTATAAGATACAGAAATTTGCATGGTATCTTGTCTACCCAGATGTCATTAGGTGACAGCCTCATCCTTGTGATCCCCTTTTTCAGTATGTGTTTACTGATAAGTCCTGCTGGTGCAGGTAAGCAGGTAAAGACCTTCTAAATGCAGAAGAGACCACATAGAAACGTGAACAGAGAATCATAAATTAATCTTTCCTCAGGGGAAAAAAAAAGAGAACAAAAACCAAAAAAACCAACCCTGCAGACTCCAGCCTGCTAGAGAAGAAGCTTAAATGATTTTTAAATACAGGAAGCAGATCATGTTTCTGGGAGAAACTTTACTCTCCAGAGTTTATATGTTACGGATCTTCTTTCACATAAGTTAATGTAAAGCTGGGCTAAAAATGGTATAAGTGAGATCAGGCGTTTTGTCATAGGCTGAGATATTTATAAACAGCTTTGTCTTCAAACAATGTGGGCCATCCATCACATGTCTCAGCCTCAGAAAGTAGTGCACAGTTCTGAGGAGCAGGGCTAGAGTTTAGTGTACTTTGAAGGAGGTGATGTTCAAAGAAAAATGTCTTCTTTGCTCAGCGAAATCGTTCTGATTTCCATGGTACCACAATGAGCATGTTCTAAGGGGACTGTTTCTCCCCATTAACCTTAGCCAGAGCTGCTGCTTCATCATTTGCATGAGGACTCTTATTGCCTCAAATATATTAAGCTGCATATTTCTCCCTGGCAAGCTCAGGTCAGCAAAGGAAACCAGAGGAATTCACTAAGTTAAATTTTGGAAGGAAATGTGTGATGGCCATAAGAAAAAAAACTCCCTACAGAAATATACTTCCAGCAATGAACTCTGAATGAGCTGTAGGAAGAGGTATTACTTATTAAATGAACACAGAAACAGTGAAAATTAGGTCGAACTATGAAACCAGGAGGCACTTAGACCAGCAAAAACTGGCAAGAAAATACAAATTCAAATATTTGAAAATTGGTATTCTGAATAGGAATCAAAGTTTGAAAAGTATTGAAAAGGAAATTCCTGCTTTAAATTCATTTGAAAATACTTAATCGTCTCCTTCTGATCACATTGCAATAGTTTAATATCAATTATTAACATAATGCCTTAGTATTTTAAACAGAAAGCCAAAACAATCAGGTTAAATGTAAACAGTTTTGCCTCTCAAAAAATAATTTTGCATTAACAAGATGGAACATCTGATATAAATGCAAAGCTGTGGAAATTATTTAAGCATTCACTTGCTTGTAACTTGGCCCAGATCAACACATTCCCTGTAAAAGTTTCACTTCTAGAGGAGCTTAAAAAAACTATTTGGCATCCAAATATTGTTTAACCAGAACCAGACTAATAATTGCATCCTGCCAGAGTATGGTAAAACTCGGGATGTTCCTACCAGCAATCTGGCAGCTCCCAATTGCTCCATGAAACAGTGTTGCTTGCAAATGGGCAAGTGTTAGGCACCCTCTCACCAGTTTGAAATTTGGCATCATTGCTGCCCTCCCAGAACAGTAAATCACAGACCAAATTGTTTTACTTTCTCCAAACGTACATTTCCTTTTCGGGCCGTCAAAATTGTGCACACTTGCAATAAGTCAAAGTGTGGCTTGGCTTTATTCTCTGTTAGAGCAGATCAGCTTTCTTTCTGTTAGTTAAAGTTTGCTGTTTGCTATAACTGTGACAATTAACAGGGCTCATAAAAATAATTCCTGCAGGTTGCTGGAACATTAGATTGTAAACATGATAATCCTTTTGTATTTATACTTCTCTTTCTAAAAAAAAATAATTACATCTGTTCTAGTGCTCTTAATTTCCTCACAGAAAGAGCAAACAGCCAACTAACCTTAGAAGCCCGGCTCAGAAAACTGACCAAAATAGACTTTTACTGAAAGAGTGGGGTAAAAAATTGTTTGCACCCCCCTCCTTCTAAAACTTGCGAGAAAGAAAACTGAAGCCCTGGGATACATCTCCTCTGATCTTTAATGGGGAAGAGGGGCTTTATGGGAACAAGGCATATGAGGTGTAAAATAAGCAGAGATAATGCCAGTTTATGTTCTGTCGAATTTTAATATGGATTTTTTCATATGGCTAATTCACTCCAAGATTCTATGGAATTAAATATATTATATCTGCTTTTTTCCTTCCCCCCGCCCCCCTTTTTTTAACATGGCATAAAAAGTAATTTTGAGAACTTATTGCTTTAATAGATTTTATAGGAGCTTCTATAACAGAAATATTGTTTCTGTTGCATTGTACAGTAATGCTTTAGTGTATTTTTATTTTCTTTTGCACTTCAGCTTTACTACCTACAAAATGGAAATACGATGTTACCTCCCATCTAAAGCAGTATACAAGGAGCAGTAAAAAAGAACGAGATATTAGTGCTCTTCCTGTTTTTATGCTTTTTGACGCAAGCATTCAGCTAAATATAAAGTGTCATGATAGATTGTTTCCATAGCTGGAGAAACTGGGGTTTCTTTTCATTTCTTCTTCTTTGTCAAGCCAGAGCCTTGTTTTTCTGTTCGCACAGGGATTCCAGCTGGTTGGTGTCCTTGCCTGTGGCACTGAGCCCCTTTCTGCTCAACATGGAAATGCAGAAGTTGCTTTGTTTTAGTTTTTCTCAGCACTGTGCACCTAGTGTTGTCCTGACTCTGTTCTGGTGTTTCTTGGCAGCCTTCTCCCTTCACTCCTCTGTTTCTTTTGTGTGTTTGTAGTTAATACTCAAACCTTTGCAAATAGCAAAACCTTTCTGCACCATGTGCCTTTGTTTGGGGTGATCTGGGCTTGCCTGTGGGACAGGGGATGCCTTGACCCCCCTCTCTGGTTCTATAGGAGCTCTCCTGGAACTCCCTTTACTCCATGGTAAATGACGGGCAGCAATTACAACCAATCTTTAGCACCATTTTAAGACGATAATGATACCTATTGTGAAAAAAATTATCAGTGATACTGCTGTAGCATCTGATCACCTAATTGCATATTTCATCTTCTGCTCATATAAATAGCAGCCATGAAAGAAGTATAATTAATATTGCAGCTAAGACAATGTTCTAGCGGCTGTAATTAGGGCTAGATTAATTGTTCACTGTGAATAAATAATCCAAAGTGGTTTTGATCCTTTTGGTTTGTGAATCAATTAGGGACTTCTATTTTATCTCTTTTCCTCTCTTGCTCCTAAATGCAACTGTTACTAACAAGGCAGAAAATGTTAAATTTCCATGGCATTCAAATAATCTACTTCATGGGGTAGAATTGCTTAAGCAAACTGCATGATGCTGATAGGTAAAACTTTCTGAAGAGCACAACAAACAAAAAATCACCAATAATGGGATGGAACAAGTGCCAGTCCTCAGAAGGCATGAATCTTCAAAGCAGCTGATGATCTACCTTCAGCTGTCACTGATGTCTTTGCAAGAGTGGGAGAGTGAGTGCTGGTCCATGTTCCCAGGGCTTCCCAGGCTTTAAGGTGAATGGAATCTTATCTAAGTAAATAGCAATTAATAGCAGAGGTGCATGGTCAAGGTGAGCTGTCTTTGGAGTTTGAGTGAATATCCACCACTGCTACCGGCCTGGTTTTGCTACTGCTCTGCATTTTATATTTTGATTTCTACCAGCACAGAAGGGATCCTCTGCGATCTTACAAAGTGGGAGAGTAATTAGTTTTTCCTTGGCGTGAATATCTCTGTAAGGTCCAAAACAATGAAGAATATGTCTGTGCCACCACAGCATTTGCTTCAGGTCTGGTGCACTCAGCTTGCACATGGACCCAGCATCATGTCAGGATTTTAAACTCAGCTTATTCTTTTCCCTCTACTTTTATCTTCTAAAACCATCTAGATCACCAGTTGTTCAAAGGAAAGACAGACAGATGGGTATTCCAAATTTACCGAAATGTACTAAAAACATTTCCTAAACTGCTGTTCTTTTTGCCACAGTGAACCCACCCTTCCAGTGACTGCTACAAGTGGATGATTGGAAACCACTTATAAATGGCCGTTACTTCAGACAAGATTTAGTCTGCAAATGCTCAGTCAGTCATGAGTCTCTCATTTCCCCCAGTTTCTCACAAAGGTGAGATTTCAAGCAACCTGTACACAGCATTGGCAGAAAAATCAAAGGAGGTAGCTCACAAGCTCCGGCTGTCACTCGGGAGGGCTGGCTTGTCAGTAGCATACCTGGAATTTTGTTGTCGTTAAGTGCCAGCAAGGTGCAGCAGGCATACTGCAACATTCTGTTTGTTGTTGCAATTGCTGAGATAAATTGACTAACCCTCTAATTAACCAAATCTTGGGACTAATAATTTACATACTACATTTTCCACTCAGTAAAATTTATTTGAGACCCAGAGGAGCACAAGCTCTATCTACTTAAATGCCAATTTTCAAAGCCAGAGGCTAACTACAAGTACTTCAACATATGTGCGGGGGTGTCAGAAGCATGCGGGCTCAGCCTTGAGCTGGCTAAGCTGAGTTTGCAATTTAGCCTAGAGCTTATCTCCTCTTTTTGGCAGAAGCGGCAAAATTTATGATCTGTCCTGGTGACATTGGAAATACCCTCATGAACATGTCTGAATTGTTTTGTTAGCTTTGCAAATTCATGGCTGAAAAGATCAGATCTCACCTTGAAGAAAGAGCAGAACAGATCAAATTTCAAGGTTCTGTAGAAGTACTGAGAGAGTAATCATAATTTTGATAAGAGCCTCCGGGCAGGCTATTCTCCATAGGTAGGTAGAATATTCTCTGGTGGTGGGACAGGTGATGAGAGATGCTAGTTATATTGATCAAAGATATTGTGACAGAGAAAACCAATAGAGCAATCTCTTTGCCTGACCCATGCTCCTTCCTCCTTAATCTAAACCACCAGCACTGCTACGTTTGGTATTCAGATATAAATGTTTATTGGCTGTGACATGGTTATGAGCAAGGGAATGGTTTAAGACATGACCTTCGCTACAAAGGCTGCTGGGTAGTTCAGCCTGAGAGATCCATCATGTGAGCTTTTAAACCTCAGCCACCCCGCAACTCACAGTGAGGCCAGCTCAATGAATCAAATGAAAACAAAATCAAAGCAGAGTGGAGGGAGGATTGTTAGTATCATCTTGGTTTCCTTTACTTTGGCATAATAAACATTTATACATAAACACGCATTTGTTGACATTTTTGAAATAACTAACATGAAAAATATCTGCTGGGTGGACAGTGCAAACAGAGGGGTGGCAAAATGCAATACCCACATGTTGCTCATTTGCTTGTCTTGTCCTTCTAAGGTGTCTTGTCCTTGCCGTAAGTTGTAGTGTAGTTCCAAGTGCCATCTGGCACGACATTCCTAATGGCAGGGAACAAATAAAAAATACCACTGCTGACAGTGTTTAGCCATTGTTGCAATACCAATATCTAATATGCTCTCCTGGGAGGTTTGGGTGTGAGATACCCCATATACATAGATGTGAGTGTGTGTATGTCTGAGCAATTGAATTAAATTACCTCAGTAACCTGATAGGATTTTGATCTCAGTGGTTCCCAAACTGCAATAGCATCACAGTCTAGGCTCTTACCTACCCTTTCTGCCCAATGAATCAGACGCTCCTTGAATCCACCTCGTATCTTTCCAGATTAAAATTTCTTGCAACACTGAAAAAAAAATAAAATCAGATAGTAGATGTGGTTTGCTGCAGAGGGACTCTGCAAGGTTTACTCTTTTCTTTTCTTTTTTTTTTCTTTTCCTTCTGAACCTATGATAGTGGATTTCCTGCCTCACTTTCAGCTTCCAAACTGTGCCACGAGAAAATTCAATAGGGTTGAATATTTATGACTTTTCTATATAACAAAGTTCTGGAGCTAACATGAAAAAAAAAAAAAAGACTGCAGTTATGAACAGGAAGAGACAGTTCGTAAACCTGAAGGTGGAGAAAAGGTCTTTTCACTGCTGTTAAATTCCAACCTATGCAAACGGTAGCTATATTGGAAATCAATAGCAAATCCCCCCTAGACTTTGATGGGAGAACAATTAGGTCACTGTTGGTTGTATTTGAATTCCCACACTGGGTATGTCTATTGTTTGCTTGACTGGCATTGTCTTGAAAAGCCTCCTGCCTTTTTTTCCTTTGTTCTGGATTCCTTACATACATTAACTGCATTAATTCTCATATTAAAGTCTACCTGTAATAGACAAGATTAGGCCAACCTTCTTGTAATTGTATACAACTTGTTTCATGGCCCTACTGTGGTTCAAAAGACTGCTAGCACTGCAAAGTATTCACCTTACTGTGCTTTCCTGTAGGATTATTGTGAAAAGAAGAAAGATAATAGCAGTTTGCCATGAACATAAGAAATAACCCTCCTTTGAGGTACACTAACACTATCTAGTGGTGACTTGCACCCTCTTACAATATCTTCACAGGTGCCCCAGGTGTGAGTAAGAATTGGACCAAGGGTTGTGGATTTGCTCATCTGCTGCAAAGGGTGTGGACCAGGGCAGGTGCCAGAGGCTGCACTGTGTCAGCGTAAAGTACTCCTGTGCTGTGCTTTGGGTCAGGGAACTGAAAGAATTGTCAACATTTTATTTAATTTAATTTAATTTAATTTAATTTAATTTAATTTTATTTTATTTTATTTTATTTATGCTGAGCTGGATCTTCCTGTTCCTGTGATCACCCACAGCCAGGTGATCGCTAATAGCAGAATAGAAGAGGGAATGGGATGTTTGATGATGTGGGAGGGAAGGTGGACTCACCTACTTTCACAGCAGCCCTAAAGCTAAAATATGGTTTAGCAAGGGTGGAGCCTGGGCACCTTATGGGAGGGCACAGGAGGACCCTGTTCCCTGGTGGAGTAGTCCCAGCTGAAGAGCATTGCTAGCTGTGCTGGGCAGGGCAGAGGCTGCTGCAGCTACTTGGAGCGAGGAGGCTATTGCCCATTTTGGCTCCTCCCTTGATGGTGGGTGAGTACTGAGGAGTGCTGAGAGATGATATCATCAACTGGCCTAACTTGGGACAAAATCACTAAGTTCAGAGGAGCTGCCCCATCTTAGTGAGCTGAAGGTATGCCTCTTTATGGCTGTGTGAAACCCAGCGCTGCTGAGCAGCAGGGGAGGCACGCGAGGCAGGAGTGCTGGTCACTCTTGGATGGAATGCACTTTTTCACGCATGGGGTTTCCCCATGTTCCCCCAGTTAGATCATGCTAATTGATCTTATCTAACTGGGTCCTCTGAGCAGAGTTGAAACTGATGCCTTCATGCTTTGTCAAGGCAAGGCTTTGTGGTGGGCTCTGTGGGTGCAGAGAATAGGGAGTCCATGGGGGTGAGATTAGAAGTAAGAGCATGGACAGGCTGCTGGGCTTCCACCTCTCTAATGTGCATGTATTTATTATTTTTTTTTGTGCCTTGGATTTTTCTCTTGGCCTGGATGCTTTCTAAAGCTCACAAAGAGCCTTGCCCTGTCACTGCTCTGGCATTAGGAAACCAGAAGATAAGAAAGCCTCCTGAGACAAATATTCGTAAATATGTCTTGGGTGTTTTTCACTGCACGATATCCTCTTTCTGTGTGCTCATTTGGAGAAGCTGTTCTTCACTTCTCCTCTAAAATGCTTTTGTGCAGCATTGCTGATGCAGAGTGGTTGTCATGTCCCCTGCAGAGGGGACTGATTAATCTCTACGTATACACATACATAATCTGTTGAGTGATTCTTCACAATAAGAGGCACTTTGCAAAAGTAAATTATTATTACTATCATACCATTACTTCACTCCTTTGGAATATAGCCATTTTCCCCCCACTAACTATCAGCATTCCCTGCTAGACAAATAGTAGTGCAGATACTCTTGGGATGAGTCACTGGGCTACTGCAATAGGATGGCAGCTCAGACTCAGATAAGAAGCCCATTACCAGCACAATGTGTCCAGTTACCACTGACTCAGAAACTGAAATTCCCAGGTTGTGCTTGAGTCAGTGTTGGTATGACTCTGTCACTAGGCTGCCTTAGCTTGCCTAACATTGTCACTTATGATGAGATTACCAGGGTGCTGATGTCAAAGCAAGACCTGTGCGATTCTAGTGAACTTTAAATGACTATTACTATAACACATTATGCTTGTGGAAATAATTCCGGAATAGGGGCTTCCAAAGCTGTGTTCATGCAGAGTCACCTCAGGGATGAAATGACAATCTAAGAGCCACACTACAAAATTAATCTTGAAAGTCGTAGTTTTAGAGTTGTTCACATAAAGAAGTGTTGTCCTGAAGGTGATGGTCCTGGCAGTGGGATGTCCTAGATATCCCTTGCCATCCCCTGGGGCCTCTACTGAGTGCTGATACAATCCTGAAGGAGTTACCTGCAGACCCATCGTCAGTCATCTGTTTCTCTCAATGATAGGCACAACTCAAAAGCTGTTTCTGGGCCTCATTCAAAAGCTTCATCAGCTTCTAGTAGCCCGCAGGCTACTCTTTGGGAAGAATTTGGGGTGGGTTGTGAATGTTTCTCTCAAGTAATCCTATAGCAGTAATGCCTGCTTTAACGTATAGTGAGGAATATCTTCAGATCTTTACTTTCTCTTGACTTTCAATGACCAGGGCTTTGGCTGTTGTTAATTTTCAGGTGCCATTTGTACTTGGGAAGGCTGTGGGTTGAGCTAAACTGAGTGAGATGCTCTTCTGAGGGTTGTGTACCTTTCTCATTGGATTCCATTAAGTCACTGTGGTACATGGGAGGGTGTACTTTGTCCTGTAACGGCAAGATTCAGTGTAGTTCAGTGTGCTGCGGTGCCTGAGCCATGGGTGACAGTAAGTGACCTGTGCCCACAGATTGCAGCAGACAGTAGTTTGGAGACTGAGTGCTGGTATCTGTGCATGTTTACCTCCTCTGGAGTGTGATAAAGCGCTGCAGCTCTACATCCAGGGCTTTGTGCTAATACGTAATGGAAAGTGCCGCAATGTCTAGAGCAAGCTTGTTCTGAGGAGTATGGCACACTGATTCTTGCCAAACAAACTGAAAGCAGATTTGAAAAAGCTATTGAAAATCATATCCAGAAACTAGTGATGATTGTGAAACCTGTTTGCCTTTAGTAATTTGGCTGATTTCACTACCTCGATCTAAGAATCAGCAATAAAATGAGAAGAGGCTAGACCTGCAAGGTGGCACAAGTCAGTGTAATTTCACTGAACTAAATGGAGTTGGAGCAATGTACACCAGTGAGCCATCCAGTTTAAGGCCTTACAAGCTTAAAGTTGATGAATATTCCCTGCTGATGGCTGATTATTACTGGTACACTTTGGTACAGTGCCTCTGAAGTGCAGTACTCTATCTATTCAGCACATTACATGAGCCTCAGGCTTGCTTCATTTCTGTTCAACTTTTTTTTGGGCACCAGAACTCACTCTTATTTTACAGTGATCTAAGTCTGGAATAAAGCCACAGCACACTGGCAGCCCTCCTTTAAGTACAGATTTGTGCAAACAAGAAGTGTGCTTGTCCCTGTCTGAAAGTCCTTGCTGGCTTGAGAAGTTGGATGTTTTTCAGGTTATTTTTATATATTTATTTTCTTTTTCTCATTGCTTACTCACTACAGCAAAAGCGCTAGCTACACTTACAGTATATACAGATGTACATGTCGTGCTCTCAGATCCCCTGAAGGCAAACAGTGATAAATGGGGAGGAAAAGAAGGATGGCTTTTAAAGAATGACCTTAGGAAATGAAAACTGCAAAAATAGTTGCTCTGCCTGGTGTTTCATCTGTGAATACCTAGGGAAATTAATTCAAATGCAAGTGGGAAATGCATCCGTATTTTGGGGTAGAGGAAACTGAATTTTTTTGCACAGCAGCTGGCTCTTTGGAACCAGTCTTCTACTGATATATCCATGGATTTCTTCATTGAAAAGGGAAAGAGGTCATTGCTGCAAGATATGTTAAATGAAATACTGAATGTGCAGTAACTCTTTTATTGCTTAATAATCCTCATTTTTCTCATTACCTGTCAGATCTCCCCTTGACTTGAGAAGCAAGTATGCTCTGAGGTCACTCTCCATCACACAGCAGCTTGGCTGTTTGTTTGGTTAACTGCTTTCAAGACTTACCTCTTCTTTTTCTTTTTCTTTCTATGAAGTACGTTTACAGGCCTGATTGCCTTTGGCATTGATTCTGAATGGAAGTTGACCTAGCGGAATGGTTGCATTATTGGATATTTATATAAAGGATCAACATTTGTTTCATTAGTTCCACAATGGATGCTGGGATCCTAGAGTAAACATTTTGTTGCCTTTGGGTATTTCTTCCAAAATGTTCTTATGCATAAAATTTCTGAAATTCTCCTTGTTAAAAAGGATAAAATAAAAAGTGAAATAACCACTGACAAAAGTCTAGAAGAACACTCAGTTTAGACGCTCACTTTCATTCAGGAGCATAATTGTTAAATGCAGGTGAGCTACACATATGAGGAGATAATTTTGCCTTGCTCTTAGCAATGGAGGCAGAGACACCATCACCTTCCTGTACTCTCTTTGATCCCTGGTATCACCTTAACATTTCTGTGCTCTGCAAGCTCGATGACATTTTCTGACTGCCATTTCTTGCTGAGGATTTTTTGGCAAATGCACATTTGAACCTTATGTAACCTTCAACTTTCTCAAAAGGTAAAGAAGCAGGGCTTGAAAGTCCTATTGAGAGATACTGAAAATAGGAGAGGGAAAAATAGTAGGCAGTAAAATGAAAGACATATCTGACCTTCTTTTTGAGCCTGTTTTTAGTCATCTTGGCTGAATATAGCTTTCCTTGCCATTGGTCATAGAGATTGGATAATTGTCGTCTTTGAACCTATATCAGTCTAGATGTGTCTATGGGAAAGTAAACTCCATCTTCCAGGGAATCAATCTTATCTTGTGCTGGGACATGGGAAAGTGATAAAGGTAGTTCATAAATGATGCTAGAAAAGAGCTATTCTGAACAGATATCTCTGAGTTAGTAACCTTAACTGCTCTTTAAAGTCAAAGAAGTGTTTCCCTTTCACATATCCAAAACTGACGAGATGACTCATTCCCTAAAACTACTGATTTCTCTCCAAAACCTATGGAGACGACCTAGCTTAGCTTAGTTCACTTGCAAATGTATGTTGACAGATGCCTTAAGATCTGGTGAATCCCACTCTTGATTGCTTTAAGGATGCAGAGGGGAGCTGAGGATACTTAACAGTTTGCAGAAAGTGCCTACCCCAGATTT
>WEIS01012983.1:0-14124 GCA_013389965.1 Todus mexicanus
TGATGTATTTGGATATTATAAAAAATATTATCTAAGATGCTTTAGAAAACAATAAAAATAGATGAAGAGTCTCAAAACTCAGAGGAAACGTTGGACATTAACTTGCTTTCCCAATTTGCATTAGAATAATATAGTTCACAGACATGCAAACCAACTGATAATTAGCAAACTCGAACAAAATGTCCCCATTTGTAAATCAAAATTATTCAACACAAATATTAATTGCAAATTTAGCCTTTTTTTATGTTCCTGAATGCATTTGTTATGCATAAATAGTCATTGAATAGTTTATGAAGACAGATTTCAGTCTGTGAGTTGCTTGTAAGATGATTATTATATCCACATAGTCTTTACTTGTGCATCACAATTAGTCAATCATTCACACAGGTATCGTCTCTTCTCCCTTGAAATGAGATTGTGACTTTAAAAACAAAATAATATGGAAAAAATATGCAGTGTTGGCATGATTTACAGGAATAAATCACATGCACTAAAATTTGAGGAAAGTATGAAGATTTGTGATTATCATGACAAATACCCACAGCTGCATGAGGATTTATAAGCATGACATATTATAAAAGCACAAATAGCAGGAAATTCTACTTATTTCTTTTATTCACAAAAGTATTCTTGAATCACAGCATTATTGTAAACACCCATTCTCACAATGATACAATTTCCTGTTTGAATCTCTGAGCAAATGAACAGCATTAATTGCAACTGTTTGTTAGCTTCCAAAAATTGTTAGACAAGATAATATCCAAGCTTTATGTTCACTTGAATAGATACTGCAGGCTGCACCCCCTGTCCTTTCCTTGTCCTCCTTCCACAGCATCTTTTTTTTTTTTTTTCCTGAGAAAAATGAGACAACTGCTCTTTCCACTTTTATTGCTGAGAGCCATTCCCTCATCAACAACTCTGCACCTTTTAACCCCCGTGATGTGATGTTGATGGAGCTGCCACTTAAAAACAAATTCTGTTTGGCCATTGGGGAGCTTCCTGCAGTGATGGAGATGACAGAGTCTTTTGCAGGAGGCTGCTTTTGAATCTACTGTTGGGAGGAAACCCTTGTTGTCTGATATCTAACAGCATTTGGGTTCAAATGTGAAATCCCTGGGCTCATTCTGGATTCCTCGTGTGTAGGAGGCACAGCCGCTAGAGTGCTTGGGAGGGAGTAAAATCAAGGGAAGGAAACTCTCGCCTGGCATAAAGCCTGTTTGCCCAGTCTTGTGGAACAAACAAGCAAACAAAAAACGCTGTCCAAAACAAGCCACACTGTGTAACCCACTGTTTGCACTCAGAGTTCAGAATATCTGTTGGCTTTGAGTTCAGTGATTTGATATAAGAAATTATAGGAATGCACTTGGATATTGAATCTTTCTTTAATATACTAATTATTCTTACTAAACTTTCTATGAAACAAAACTTAATGCTGCTTATTTCATAATCTTTCATTTCTAGCACAGTGGCCCCCTGAACAGGTGGAGCAGATTTTATCCAGCACATCTTTGGTTGTTAGCCAGCACATTCTTGCTCTTCCAGACGTGAAAATATTTACATATTAGTACTAGGAAATAACATCCTTCACCTTTTAAAAAATTTGCAAAATGGCATACTAACAGCTTATCATGTACTCCTTTCCAGCGAAAATCAGCACAGGAAAACATACCTCCACCTTGCATTCTCTGCCTCTAGCTAACAGCAATATTTTAATGTTAACTCTTTGTCACTGAGAGTCGATTTTTCCCAGCACAGCACCTCAGTGCAAAATGCATTAGCGTAAATGTCTGAACTCCAAACCCATCTGGCACTAGGAGCTATAAAATATTGCCATATTTGTCTACAGTAGATTTTAACAGACTTTCTGGACAATATCATTAAAAAAAACCTTGTTGTGCAATGGAATTAATTAACACAAGTAACATGTAGGCCATAAATTTTTATTGTTTCTTATATGCTATAAAATTTCCAAGACAGAAGCACCTGGTAAAACCATACCGTCTGCCTGGGCATGGCATTAGGAAGGCCTAGATGGGAGCAGATGGAAAGTCTGAGGATGAAATAAGAACAGATGGGAAGTCTGAAGGTGAAATTTGAACTTAGGTATTTCAAAGTTCTCATGGCTGAACATAACGTCCCATTAAATGTGCTCCAATAAAGAGTTAAACTGGTGGGCTCCGCTGTGCCTTCCCTCCGTTGGATTTCCAGTGTCACTTAGCTATCAACAAGGTTTGTGGCAACAGTTAAAAAAGCACTTTCCTTAACTCTGCTTGCTCATTTCAAAACTGAGTTTTCATCATCTGCTCTGTACCAGGGATTTTATGAAGGTGTTAGTACTATAAACATGGAAAAGCATTTTCAGTTTCAGACAGAGCTGATGGCTCTCCCCTGTAATTTCCCTTCTCTTCGGTTAGACAATTGGGCAGCCACAGAAAGTCATGCTGGCAGGGAGGCAGTAACGTGCAGCCAATGCCAATGTGTGGACAGACCCGAGGGATTACAGAAGATAGCACTGAGTCTCACTGATGGCTGGTGTCAGGAACAAAAAGCCCAGCTCCTGCTAGCACAAAGTCGTGCAGCATGCAGTTGGCTCATTTTAATAGGTACAGCTTTTTGGAAAAACTCCCTTCTGCTCTTTCTCCAGCAGAACAGGTTTGTTGCACGTCTAACCAAGAAATGGCATTCAAAAATGTAGGAACAAATATGATTGCTACCTATGCATTAAAGGCAAACCACAGGGTGAAAAAACCCACTTCTCTGGATCTGTTCTTTGGGGCTTACTGGTTTGTTAGGGATTTGGTGAAAGATTTTTATCTTAGAGTGAATTTGCCTCAGTTCAGTGGGGTTTTACGAAGACTAAATTTGTGTGTATGACCTTGCATGAATAATATTAGCAAATGCAGTGAACTGACAAATAAGGACCTGGTATGCTACTAAACCAGGATACTTTGTATGAAATTATTCCTTTTAGTACTTGAAAAACCATAATATGTGAATGTCAGCAGAGATTATTTTTTTCAGTTCTTACAGATATATAGAGTTCCCAGTTTATAGCCCATCATTGGTTGTACAGCTCAAATACTGCATCTACGTCTGGGTTTTTAGGTTTAAAGACCATGGCAGAGAGATACTTTTTAAGTTTAAACAAATGATTATTTTCAGATGTTGATAAAGGCATCACAAGTTGCTCACTGATTCTAACCTATTTCTGTATTTTTTTTTACAATGGCCATAGCAAGATATATCAATTCCAGGACTTGATGGGTTATTTGGAAAGTACCCAGAATGGGGACCCATTTACAGTTTACTAAGTTCCCAGATCACTTATCTCATGCACATGGCCATCAGGATATTTCAAAAGGGCTGGTGTTACAAAGCCAGGCAGGGCACCTGTATCAAATTTGTGATGGTCTTCCAAAGCCTAAGAATGATGCCTTTTTCCAGCTCAACAAAGCTGCATGCCACCATTGTCAAATCTGTCACTGTGCTGCCATGCCATGTCACTTGGGTCTTGAGGAAAGATTGGCGTGTACTGAAATTATGGAAAGCTCTTCAGTAATGGTCTGAAAAATGACAGATTCTCACATGCCCCTACTTCGCTTGAGGAAGCGCATTTCCTGTGATTAATGACCTCTCTGGTGTGCACAATGTCTTTTAAGATTTTTTTTTTCCCTGTTGTAAGCCAAACCAAAGAATGTTTCCAGTTTCTCAGGCTCTATTTACCTTCTCTCTCATTAGTGGAGGCTCTCTCCTTCTCTTTCTGATGATTGTGCACATATTTAAACTCTACTGACTGTTTTCAGCTGCTACCACTGTGTTCCAGAAATCTGACACAGGGGAACGCATCACCTCACTGCCGGCGTGCAACAGGCGCTTCCCTTGGACTTCTGCCCATTGCGTTTGCAGTTCAGTAGGGGAATCAGGTAGAACTGTGATCCCAAGGGTTTCACGAGTGCCTGATCAAGCTTAATACATGTCCCCTGCTTCCTGCCACCATCACTGTAGTTGCTTCAGTGTTTCAAAAGCTACAGGAGGCTGGCAGAGACCAACAAGAGAGGGAAGCCAGCTTGCTGTGGGCTGAGCTGAGCAAACAGGCAACAGGCTGGGCAGGCGCTGTACCTTTTTAACTGTGCACGACAGACCACCACAGAACAACATGCTGTAACTCCTTGCCTAATTCTCAGCTGCTCAGAACTATCCGGTCTTCAAGGTTGGGATCTTGCTTTTTCTTTTTTTTTTTTCTTTACTATATCTGTTCCCTGATGACAAAGTAATATATTTTTAGCATAGTTCAAGTACAAGACACTAAAATTATACTACCTCTCATAAGGATTGCCTCATGAATACAGCATTCTGTTTTCATGGACACTGGCGTGGGTGTTTCATAAAGTATCATAAACAATTTATTTTGTAAAGAAATAACCCAGTAAATTTTCTTTGGTTTCAGATCATTCTTGCAGATCCACTGAGCTCTTTTTGGTGCAGTTTCTAAGCCAGGGCTCTGGAAGGTCATGCCTCCCTTGCTCTCTTGCTAAATATAAGTGGAAAGCTGAAATTAGTTGAGAAAAATGTAAAACGTGTCGGCCAAACACTGAGAGGTCCAAGAGTATTTGAGGGAAAGCAGCTCCACTTCCTAGAATGAAACAATTGCATTCACTGCTTACTTCCTGTGTATCTTTTTTACACTATTATTGAGCCCCAGTAAAGACACACAGCGTCTCATTTCAGGTAGGATCTACTGGCACACTGCCCTGCTCAGATGGAAGGGAGGGTGGCATCATGGAGCTGTGGTTGTGGTGTGGTACCAGACCAGTGCACTGACAGTAGGTGCCACTGACAGGTTGAGGGGTCATGTGGAGAGTTGATGCTGTTGTAGACACCCCACCCATTAATCTGTGCCTCTCTGTGACTCTTCCCAGTGCTGCATAGGTGCAATTCATTTTCTTGCAATTTATTTTCTTGAAGTCCCCAGTTCATTCAGATAGTTGAATATGTGCTGACGTGCCACACTTCTACAGTGGGTCACAGGTGTTTGAAAGGCAACTGAGTAAAATAAACATGTAAGAATGCAATTACTTTGAAAAAAAATTTTCCTACTTACTTATTTCCTTGGACTCTGTAGGGAGGTATGGCTGAAGACACCACTGCTTTGTTAAAAAAACCCCACACACAGAAAAATATGGTGAATTTTGTGTCATTCCTGCTTATTTTTTTCTGTTTCGGCTTTCAATTTCTTTCATAAATTCCTGTAGTTATCTATGGCTCATTTATTTGCACTGTGTAGCTATTTAAGGTCAAATTCCAGTCCTAAAAGAGCTCAATAAAAGATCTGCTGTCCCGGTTAGTGAAGCCAGGACTTCATCCACAGCATATGCATTTTTCCACTGCCAATTATTGTCAGAAGTAGTTCATCTTTTGCTGTTATCCAGATTTTCAGTTCTGTTTTTCTCTTTAAATCTAGCGACTGATTTGAGAAGTAATTTGCAGAAATAACCTGCATTTTGTTCACTTGTAAGACAGTGAGTTTCTTACCATGATACTCTACCATATTTTTTACTTCTTTAGTCTTATCTATAAAAGCGCTAAAATGATGCGGTACCTTTAACACTGTTGCTGCTCAGGGACTCCAAGTGTAGATGAGCTGTGGGAAGTAAAACATCAACTGGGCACATACACCTGGTTCTTTGCAGTCTTGATGCTCAACTTTCCAACGACTTCTGAAAGTGCAAAGTGGGCAAGAACCAAACACACAATTTCTAAATGGATTACTCGAGGCCCTTTCCATATCCTCCTTTGTCAGCGTTTATATCTCATTTGCTTTACTGCATCTAGTCATATCTTTACCTTCATCCTCCTTCAACACTAGCTCCTCAGTGTGCTGTAGCAGCGTGACATGGTTTTCAACAGTGCAAAATGAATGCTACATTTCACAGAGAATGTGTGTTTCATCTAAATGTTATTTCCAAGTACTATTATATAGTAATCAGGATACGATATATCACAGTTGTCTTTTTTTACTAACATAGTAGAAGTGTGATAATTACGAATAGTTTATTTGTAATACATAAGAATTCATACAGTTTTAAGTGTGTGCAACAGGTCAAGTGCTTACTAATAAAATGACTGTTTTTAACATAACCACACAAATCTAGGACCTCTACTGCTTTTAAAGCAATAGCAGTCTGATTTGTAATGAGGAGGAAAAGGCTAGTGTATGAATGCTGTGATGCTGACGGTAGGCAGCTGGTAGATTCCCTGGAAGATGACCAGTAAGCCCTGACATTACTCTAAGTAGCATCACGAGAATTCATGTAAGAACTATCTGGACAACTCTTGTGTCATGATTACACTTAAGTTGAACTCTTTTTCCTGTTTTGACTATTTTAAATGCTTCGGTATTGCCATTACATTTTCTGCGAGGAAGATCTCTCACATATGCTGGCTTGGCCCATTTTTGGCTTTTTTTTTAATTATTTTTTTTTATGGTCAGCTTGCTTTTCAGACCCTCCTTTCTGTTTTTTCCTGACACAACCTGGATTTGAGATTTGGCAATACACATTGTTAATGTCCATTTAATGCTGCTATGTCTGGCTTGTCTTCACAAGTGTTGGGGTTGTAGCAGGTATTGGGAGAAAAAAGAATAAAGCCAACAAAGACTAGTGCCAAGTTTGCTGAGCAGATGTGCCATCTCAAGATGGGGAAAGAGTAAATATGTTTATTTTAAGATTAAAAATTTAAGCTAAGTTTTTTCAATTGCTGGTGAGAAGTAAAAGCATGGGAATTTCAAAAGAATAAAAAATTCAAGACAAGAGGGGCATATAACAGAGAACAAAGTTCCAAGAATGGCTATTACAAACAGACAAACAGGGCAGGAGTTGAGAACTTAAGCTAACTTTGCTTCAGTGCAGTTTAAGGAAAGTTCTATGTATTTACCAAAGAAACAGTGCTACCCTATTGGAAAAAGTCATGCGCTTCAGTCGTTAATGGTAAATAATTTCCAGAACAAGTTCACTTCATTGAACTACAAAGGTCTGAAAGCATTTTACAGACCTGATATAATCTCTGCTCATCAAAAATGTTAAAAAAACGTTGGCAAGAAAGCATGATTTTACTGACACAGAAACCATGGAAAAAGAATGCGTATTCCCATGATGCTGATGTTACAGTGATCACATAAAACATTGAGAATGTGCAAGGAATGGGAGAAATATGCAACTTAACCATGTTCTTCCATGGTAGATGTGTGGCAAAACATAGATTACATTAAATTTTTTCCTGAGAGTCCTACAAGTTACTACTGTCCTTTCTTCTTCCCAGTTCACTCAGATCACCTGTAAAGTATTGACTTGAAGAAAGGGAAGAACACCAGTGTCACATGTGGTTTCTAGAAAGTAACAAGGTACCATCTCTGACTTGCTAAAGGCATCCAAGGCACCTCTGAGTGTGGATGGAGGAAGGTAACAAAAAGGATTGACTCTCAAGCAGAGATTCAAAAATCCTTGTTTGGAAGGCAGTTCGCTTTGGAGGCTTGCAGCTTGCCTTGCTCTGTCCAGGTGGTGTCTGTGACCAGATCCACCCCAACACCTGGGCTCTAAACACACTGGCTCCAGGTAGCAGCAGGACAATCTGTTGTACCAGACTTTGGGGTGAAGATGCCGCTTTCTCTTATATAACATACACACTGAAACTAAATCCTTAGCTACTTCTTTGACGACCAATTTACATATTAGACTGCTTGTGATTTACAGGGCTTAGAATTAGAAGAATCAACTACAAATCTAGTCTGATCGCTTGTATATTTGGACCAGTTAGATATTGTTCAAATCATACCTGCTTCTTGACCCTAGACACGTGATTTTACATTTAAAATATAAGGACATTGTGCTTGGACCAATGAAAATGTCAGCCAGCCTGCTCTCTTACCAGAGAGGCTTATGAGCAGAGGTCAAAGACAAGAAAGCTAAAAGCTGATCCCTCCTCTATAGTAACTTTGCAACTGACAGCAACCTGCAGCTAGGTCAGATGTTACAGCCATGTCTTTTAGCAGAAGTAAGCAGGTTGCTTCTTCTTCTCTGTATTAAATTAAATTTTCTTTCATCAGATTCCAGTTTATTGGACAAATGGATTGTTCTAAATAAATGTCTGGTCCCCATCACGTTATATTATTACACTCATCTCTAGATGAGCAGCAAGTTTGTTCCTATTACTTATGATTAATATAATACTGAATAATGTAAGGCATAGTAACAGTCCTTACAGAATTCCACTAGGAACACAGCCTTTCACTGAGTTTCCCTACCAATACTCAAGAGCAGTCATTTGGCCATTTCTTAGCTCCATTGAAGAGGTGTTCCGGAGACGAAAAATATTGTGTTTTATTACTTTAAATGACATACTGTATTCCCAAGGAAGTCATATCTGTAAATAATCTTTACCACTTGAATTTGTAATCTAAAAGACTGTGACCTTGTTTTTTTTGTTTGTTTTACAGCAACTACTTGATTGATATAAATTAATAGTGAAATACGTACTGCCTTTTCCATTATTTTGTCTGGATATAATGTTGAACTAATCAACCTGTAGTTATCCAAACTTTTGTTTGTCTTTAATTTTTTTTTCAAACTGTGTATCTTCCAATCCTTCGAAACATCATTATCATCAGCAGGTTCATTAAAAATTAGCATCACTGGCACAAAGATCACCGTAGCTAAGTCTTCTACGACTCCCAATAGAAAGTTAAATGAGCATAGTTCCTTTAAAACGTTTCTATAAAATACCTGCCTTCCTTTCAGCTAATGTAGTTTAGAGTTTCCTTTAGATTTTTGGAAGTAGCCATTTTGAAGCATCACATATATTTTATTCTTTGGAGCTATCCTTTGTTTGGGTATATTGAATGCAATGAGGTCATGATCATTGGTTCCTAGGCAACGAACAACTTCTACTCCAGTGATTAATTCATCTTTATCCATCATATGAAGTCCACAGCAAAGTAACCTTCTGTGTCAGAAACTTATGATCTATAATTTTTAAAAAGACGATGACATTTGATTAGTGTGAGACTTAGAACTCATCTTCCAAATGGAAGTCACTTTCTGTAACATCTATTTGTTTCCCATTCTTTATCTGTTTTGCAGATATTAACATTTTTATGACAGATAAATAAGCTAATATTAATCCATTTGCTTTGAAATACATTCTCAATTCTATATTTAATAAGACATATATCTGATATGCACATTTGCGACTATGAACTATATATCCGGACAGAGAAGAAAACCACAACAATTTTGTGACATTTTTTTCATTTTTATAGCACCTTCATCTCACCACCCTAAATGGCCCTTAAAAACTGAATTAACATACTTTAGCTAGAAATTTATGACAATCACTGCCGCTGTTCTCTCAACAGTCACTGTTCTTTCCTCACTGAAGTATTGAGCCTGATAAATGTTACTAGTTTTATTTCTTATAAGTAGGGAAATTAAAGGTCAAAGTGGTTAAGTTCAGCATTTAAAACGTGGGTATCTCATCCATATTTAGGCATCTCTGTGGCCTGATTTTCAGAGTTGCTGAGCATCAGCATGATCCCATAAGGGCAACTTATCAAGGTCATGCAAAAATTCTGTAGCAGGAGTAGTCCTGACTCCCTGCCCCATGTGTTAAAGATGTGTAGAATCAAAATTAAGATATTAACTCCTTTATAGATAAGGAAAGGTAAAAAAGCCCAGAGTTTCTTAAAAAAAAAAAAAAGGAAAAAAACCCCAAGATTTTTTAAAAAAAAAAAAAAAAAAAAAAAAAAAGAAGAAGAAGAAAAAGAAGAAATGAGGCGTCCTTCCACCTCCAGTTACATCAAATCCATACAACTTCATTTATACCAGCTGTAATGAGCACACAGACATATTATGCTGTTTCACAGTTCCCCAAATTAACACTAGTCAGAGCACAGAAAAGCTAAACTTTAAATAAGCTCTTTGAGGCTCTTGCTTGTTGTCTTGTTTTTCTCCATCTGCGGGCTGCTCGCCCTCCTCTGAGAACAGCCTGGTTAGGTTGCAGCCTAGTCCCTCTGATAAAAGGACCCACAGGCTGCAGTAGGAGAGGATGGCCTGGTTCAATGAAGCAGTGTAAAAATGGAGAACAAATGCAAATGTCTGCAGCAGAAAACAGAGAAAAAAGAATGGCAGGCGTCAAAGCAGAATGATGGCAAGTTAATTGTTCAGCCTAGATGAAAAGTCTTACAACTCAGTCCCAGGAAGCCTGTAATCTGATTGCTATATGACATTCTTTATAGTGCTGGAAAGTGATGGGAATAGAGGCATTAAGCCCTGAGCCACCAGGTGGGCAGGGAATTCAGATGCTGCCAGAGCAGAAGTGTTGAAATGAAAAAGTTATGTTTAGAATGAGTTCACTGGAACATGACCCCGTCTGCACAGGATTTCTTTCTCTTTCCTTTCCTTTTCATTTTTGGTAAGTGGCAGGCAAGTTCTGGGTCAGATTCCTGATATGAGAGAAAAAAAGAAGCAGAGTGAAATAAAAATTTTGGAAGAGCAATTAACTCGGAAACAGGGCTTGCAAAAGGAACCACTGCCTGCTGTTTACTTCCTCCCCTGTTCTACCGCTCACCTTTGACAGTGACTGAGGAGTGAGGAAGGAAAGGGAGATGGGAGCAAGAGACAAACATTGTCTTTACAGGTATTGAGTAGTCCGCCTTACTCTACCCTGTCTGGTGTAGACTTTTAACTGCTTACCTTTCTTTCACCGTCACATTTAATTAAGTTCCCTTAAGGGTCATTATGAACATGGGAGCTAGGCTTTTTTGTTCCCCACTCTTTTTTAAAGTGAACTGACACACTAGCCAGATTTTCCAAAGCACACAACTCCCTTTTGAATCAGGTTTTCCACCAGATGAAAGTGTGGAGTGATAAAAAGGGCAAATGTAGGGGGTTTTTTTTTGTTGTTTATGTGCTTTTTTCCCTTCATTTCTTTTTCTTTTGTTTTAAAAAACTTCACATTTTATCTGGTCCTGCTTTGACTGTTAAGGAGCTGAGATTGCACCTCTTTTTTAAAACTTGCTAGGTGAGAATTTTCCCGTGTGCTCCCACAGCTCCACTTACAGGGCTTTGCTCATTCTGGGCTCCCCGTGATGTCAGCTGAAAGCCAGCCCGCTGCTGTCCTGAACAGCAGGTTTGCTCAGGGAAGAACTGATCTCCTGGATTTTCTCCTTGGGCTGCTTGGTTGGGGGGCCAGCATGGGTGCTGCTGGGAGGGCAAGAACTGGTGTGCGATGGCCATGTCACCAGCCCTCTTCTCACCAGGAGAGACCCATGCAGCCCTATGCATCATATCTCACACCACTCTGCAGTCCCAGACAGGGCATGTTGGTGCATTTACTCTCGAGGAATAGATGTCTCATGCTGTATTTCTGGGTCACCATAAGCACAGAAGTGTTTTTTGCTTTATAGAGTACCTCCCAAAGAGTTTAACTGTAGGTGTGAAGAAAGCCCTGGACTGTAAGCAGTTTCATGGAAGGCCTTTGCCTCAGTGCAGTTATGGCTACCCCAGCAGATGTATAGAAAAGGTGTCTTCTTGTAATGCAGCACACCAAACCTTTGCCACAACTGCAAAATTAAACCTGCCTCTGATGAGATTTTGCCACATTCCAGTTTTCTCACTCTTGAGGATTCTTCTGAAAGTGAAAATACATGTTTTGGATAGCTTGCAATACAGGAAGAAGGGGCCTGTTGCCAAAATATAAACCTCTCAGGACATTTAAGATGCTCTAAAGTAGCTAAGCCAGAGCTGGTAGAAAGGACTTCGGAATCCATAGGAGACCCATACCCTTCTAAAGCCACACCTGGACATCATACCAGACACTCTACAGCATCTCAAATGTCGTGAGAGACCTATATTGATGAAATTTAATGCTCCCCTGAGAGTTCATGGTAGCTGAGGACTGCAGGATCCAACTGGGTTAGACTTGGTAAGTACTGTCATTCATTTGTTTTGTTTTGCATGTGTGTGTGTGACAAAAATCAGAAGGAAAGGCACAGGAATGACCTGTAGTAACAGCTATTTGGCCATTCTCTGCATTAAATTGCATATTGCTTTTACTTTTTTGATATGTCCAAATTCGGCTTTTACGGGGAAACTATGATTGTCAAGATAAGTACTACTAGGGATTGCCTGTAAGTAGTCATAATTGACTGCAGCAACTGCATTCCCTCTAATGTTAAAATCCCATGTGGTCTTGGCTGTCTGCTGCATCAAACCTGTTTTAAGCACTCTCTTCCGTGGTGGGGAAAGGTATGAGCTCAAGCTAGGCGGATGAAGGATTACTACAGTAACAGGACAATCACCCTGCACAGGTAGAATGGGTCAAAGCATCATGTCTACTTTATTTACCTTTCCTGCTCTGTATCTGCTTGTAGCAGTGATATTTTATGCAATCTAGTAGTCTTAAAAAAAAAAAAAGAAAGAAAATTTTTGCAGAGAACTGAAACTGATAACTGACTATAAATGCAGGACACATGGAAATTTCCTAGGTTTCCCACTGCTGAATTTTGCTGACTTATGAGGCTAACAGTCCTGGAAGAGTTTTCAAGGTTTTCTGTATTTACTAGAGCAAAGATACCAATTTTTGGAGATTCATCAAGTGCTAAACCATTAGCACAATTAAAAGGAAAATATTACAAAAACAAAACCCAAAAAGCCTCAAACCCACCAAAATAATAGTACCAAATTTGTAGTTATTTTTGCTTGCTCCCTCTGCAAACCAGTGAGAAAGATAATTTATTGACATGAAAGCAGTTTAGGATTCATTAGGCTGGTATATAGCTTGAGCCCATAACTCTTAATCAACATTATTACTATTCCTATAAGATTCAAAAGGAAATACAGTAAATTAATGTTAAGTAAAGAAAGAAGAGGAATCAATGTCATCAAGCACAAAAAAAAAAAAAATAGCTGCAAAGCCTAATCTGGTTTTGACACAGCTTTTATCTCATATCTGTACAAAAAACTAAAGGTGGTTAGACTTGCTTGTTCAGAAGTGATCAGAAACAGGTATTCTTTATTGTCTTAAAGAAAACTAGTGTTGCCTGGTCTCTTGCTCTCTTGTTTCTTGCTTACTGCACAGTCTACACTGCCAGTAAAATGAACTCTTCACTCTCAAACAGCCTTTTGTGAACAGAGAAGTTTGAATTTTTATTCCAGAAATTACACAACCACACACAGATTCTTCTAGTATTTTATTGATCTTTCACAAATGAAGAGAAAGTGTTTGGTGGAAGAAGGAAGCAACTTGGGGTTAACTGTCAAGAAAGGCATTGACAATATAATATAGTTTCGCTTTCTATGCTTCTCTGTAGAGTGTAGAACAAGACAGGTATGAAGTTTTGCTTCCAGATTCACTGAGACTACACAGAGTCCTAAGAATAAATTGTTCTTGATTACAAATATAATATTAGGAATGGACAGAAAACAAGAAATATTTTGTGGGCTTCACTTTGTCAGTGTTCAACACCGTGATCAAGTCAAAACCTTTCTGTAATAAAAACAAGAAACAAAGCGAAAAAAATATTAATTTCTTTCAATATCTTCTAAAAAATTACAAAAGAGATGCAAGTGGCATGGCAGGGGTCTGCTAATTACAACCATTATCAAGAGCAAAATATATGGAGAAGACAGATACTGAATTCTCTGCTTCCACCAGCTTAAGTTCTCTGCTCTTCCCTAGGTCTCTCTTAGCTTGGGTTCTGAAACCTTCCTGACAAAAGCTTTATCTTCCTTAACACATTTCCATTAAAAACTTCAGTGTTGATCCATAACCACTTTCTCGTAAATTAAATAAATAAAATTCCACACTATCTCTGCTCAGTGTTGTCCCTTGCTAAATGTCCATCCAAATAGACAAAACATTTGACAGCATTTTTGGACACAGGAGTTGTGTCCTTAAGTAGAGCTCCATGACAGATACTGGATAGGAAATCACCAAATTTCTATATCATACCTGAGCAATTTATCCTTATAGAAAGAAAATGCACATCTTTTTCTGCTGCTGGTGAGCTCATCCCATGAGGCAACAAGATTTATGATAGCCCTTGATCTTTTTATCTTGACTGGTAGTTTG
>WEIS01012984.1:0-12701 GCA_013389965.1 Todus mexicanus
TAGCTGTATTTCTGTCTCACAGCCAGCTAGGCCGTTAGGCCACAGCTACTGACAGGACAAAAGAGCATGGCTGAAGAAGATGAGTGTGTATCGTCTGACAGCCTCTATGCTTAGTAATTCAGAAACCCCTAAACTGTATTTGGAAAGTAACATCAGTAATGCTACAAAACCTGCAAATGTGCCAAGGTCTGTTTCTCCACTGCAGTCAGACCCTCTCTTTTCAGTTAAAAAGCAGTAAAAATAGCCGAGGTTTAGAAGCGTTTAGGCGTGAAGAAGATACACACTAGTCACCCAGGGGGAAGTTTTGCTAACCTCAGATTTACTTTTTTCCCCCCACTGCAGAGTTAACCAAGAGAGCGGCCTTCCAAACAGGAAAACTCTTTTCTTCTTACTTATCATGACTTGAAAGAGTAAGACTTTCAAACTTCTGCATGACGCCTGTATTAATTGTCAGAATGGATCAGAAATGTGACCCCAAGCAAGCACACAGCTGAGCCACTGCGAAAAGGTAGCACCACATGCATGCATGGCTGAGCTCCAATTAGACACCCCTTTAAAAAACCAAAACAAAACCTGCCTAAGGTCTATGCCTATGGATTACAGGAAATCTTGTTCAGAACTCAACCCCACTTGCCTGTGCATTGTAGAAAAATGCTTCACTGTAGTTCCATAAAGTACCCCATAATACAAACTTCTAACCTTTATCAGTTCTGCTGCAAACCAGGCAGTTTCTGCAACTCCAATGAATGGTGTTAAGCTACCAATCAACTCAGAAGCAGCAACACAGTAGGTCCACTTCTTTTTCACTGCACATGTTCCACTCATCCTTTTACTCCCCTAAGTGTTGCTGCTATTAACAATTTTATTCTGCTTGGTGGTATGCCAAGTATGGTGGTATGTCAGCAGTAAACGGCTTGTCTCAATCTATTCAAGTCTCTCTTGATCATGCTTCATCAAATGTGAAGGTCCACTCTAGAAAATAGTTTAGCATTTATAACAAACTGCGGGAGCTAGCTGGAAGCCTGGAAGGAATCATTAGTATTTAGAAATATGAGTCATTCAATTTTTGAGATGTCACTGATGGCAGCTGCACTCACTCCCAGCATCTAATTCCTTTCAAATACTGCATCAAGACATACGTTGTACAGTGCTGCGAGCTGCTTGTAAAGAGCCTGCAATGCTACATATCTTCTGGATCCACTTCGAATCCTCACAGCTGTCACTTGCAAAGTTATAAAATAACTTAAAAAATTCAGTCATTCCTAAACCATTTTTTTCACGTCAGTGGTAAAGCTAGGTTTCCATTTTTGAACACCTACTTCATTTGCACTTGTTTTCTTCTTCTTTTATTCTTGTTGATCCAGGAGAATTTCTAATAAGCATTACTGGCACTTTCTCCAGGAGATCATAAGAATCCTTATTCCCACCAAAAAATCAATATTGGACTTGGCTATCAAGTGCTTTGGGGTCAGATTTTTAAGAAGTATTAGGGCATCTCCACATGCAGGTGGAGGGATTCTCGCGACAACCTATTTACATTGACAGCTTTCTAAATACATGATGTAGTGGAAGTACAATTATTTTTTAAAAAGTGTCATGGAAACAGGTAGTCTACATGGCAGAAAATTTCATCTACAGCTTTAGCGCAAGCCCATATCCCAACAATTTTGCCCTGGCTTTCAATATGTTGTACAGTACACTGCATAGGATTTTCTCCAAGTACTGAGTGTCTTGAGTTGGTACTTACTCTGTGTAACAAACACCAAACTTTACTTAAGGCATACTGTCTGGACTGGCACATGATTAACTTCAACTACTCTAGTCTCTTATTTAAAACCCAGAATGGACTGTTCCAGGTCTGATTCTCCTCGGGGCCCATCCAGAGACTAACTCAAGATCAAAGAGGGGATGTTTCTAGATCAACACACTGGATGCTGAGTCCCTGTCGTGCTCTCACAGTTGGTATGGTAAGAAACCAGTGTTGCGCTCTAGATCCTGTACTGTGTCCTGTTCAGTCTCCACCATTTGAGACTGGGAAGTGATGCAGGGAGGTCTGTGTGGGCACAGACAAAGACAGAGGGGAAAGACAGGGGAACTTTCAAGATTGAAGAGAACATAGGTTTTGTTTTCTTAAATGAGGGAAGTGATACTTACGCTTCCTTCCCCAGTCCTTGAAAGGGCTCTGTTCAGCCCCCATCCAATTCTAGTTTTTTTCTTCCCATGGCTTGAGTATCCTGAAATTGCTGTCTCACCTTTATATTTCTGATAAAAATACTTCCAGGTCCTTGGATGTGTGCTAGCCCTCGGCAGATTGCAATTAAAGGATGACAAGTAGATATTTTTTTCTGAAAGGTTTAATAGACAGGATTGAGATCACATTACACTAATTGTTTGAGAGGAAGTAAGAGTGTAGTATAATAACAAGCTGAAATGAGTCTCCATAGTACTTCTGTCCAGCTATTTAATTTCTACAAAGAGAATGGCTACAGGAAATCAAGAGCTTCTGGTGCTCCCTTCAGATCAGGCAAGCACAAACGTTCACTTCCTGGAAAAGTTTTCCAACTAGTTGGAAGCCAGACATGACCAGACACCTTGGCAGTCAACAGGAGAAAGAGCAAGGAGAGCAGAAATGCTGCAAGGGTCAGCAGGGTACTCCACTGCATAGTTTTTGACACATCAGATAAATACATACTACATGTCTCCCTGTCTGCTGAACTGTTAAGCTACCTTGCGCTACTGCAGGCTTTAGTACAAACCATCCATCAAGCAGCCAGTAAAAATCTCGCTACTGAACTGCCAAGCTTCTGGGTAAAGAAATCTCCTTGGCTCAAGGAGACAACCTCTCTACAGCATCTGACATTCTTAGGGAGTCACCACCCCTCTTAGGTAGTCTAGGGCAGCCCCCTGCCTAGACTGGAGGAGAGCAGAGTCAGGAAGCTGGATTGATTGGCCAGGCCAGGATGGTTGTTGCTGGTGACATCACCCTCCCTGCCAGCTGAACAGGCACCACCCATTGCTAACACTTGTTAGAGGAGATCAGAACTTCATCAGGGTCTCTCCTTAGGCTTGGATGAGTCAAATAGGACAATTCACATCTTCCCATCCAGACTATAAACAGGCTCCAAACAGGGTTTAGGATTGCTCCTTTAAAGAAAGGGCTGTCTCCTCTAAGCTTAGCATGGACCTGACAAAAATAGGTATCACCAGAGCAAGAAGTCAGTGGTGGCCGGAACCCCTCCCACTCCCAGAAACATCTTCCATCCCTCCTCAGGCTCCTTCTAGTTACACCTGCTTTTTGCCTTCCTTCCCTCACTCCCTCCCTGCACTTGGACTCCCTTATCCCAGTCAGTGGGTTTTCTTTCCTCCTCTCAGCTCAACAGGCAGCTACCAGCAAATACAATTGATGATTCACTTTTTAAATAGACAAATATATTATAAGACTGGAGCCAAACCCTCATGAAAAGTAGATACAGAATCCAATCACAGCCCCATCTATAAGGACATTTCTCATCCATGTCTTCAGAATCAAGAAGTACTTGAATTTCTTTAAGATACAAGTTCATCCCAATTTCTATGCCGGAAATATGGGATGAAATCCTGTCTGTTAAGTCAATGTAATATTGCCCTTCCATTGTATTGTTCCTCTGGCTGTTCTTTTACCTCTTGTGCTCTGACTAGGATGTAACATCTCCTCTGCTGATTTGACCACTGACTGGGGCAGCAAGGAACAGAGGGAATATAAGGTTTAATTTGAAAGACTGGAACTTGAAAGCTGCAAGCTAACGTGTTGGCATTGCCACAAGTATTGCATGGGAGGAATGAGAACACAAGGAATTCACTAGTTCCCTGAGGAGTACAATCCAAGATCCTTTTCCTACTTGTGTGAGACAACAACATTCCTGACTTCAGCGCAGCAAATTATCCGGATGTCATACCTGTTCATGAAGATCCTCATCCTAACCAAGTAAAATTAAGTATATAGATGTCCTTCAGAGAATGCCTGAAGTATTACTTGGGGTTTTGTCACAAAATTGACTTCTCTGAACCATGGGTTGAAAATGTCCTTAATTCTGCCTTCCTTTTTTTCTTTCTAAGTGCTAATCAAAACCACCACAGAAGTCTTTCATCAGACTTTGAAGCAAGTCCATTAACTGTGATCAGAAAGTGCTACACCTTCATTTTCTTTGAACTTTGACTTTTTAGGTTATCCTCATCTGTAGATTGCTTTTAGGACAGGAAATATGCTAACAGTAGTACTAAGAAAAGGAAAGCAAGAGCAAACAGGTCTCCTATAAAGACTTTAATCTTCTTTTTCCATTTCAGTAGTTGTAATTCAAGATGCCTCTCTTCGCAGAGCCCTTAGTGAAAACAGCACAAGGAAACCAAAGACTTCACCTTGGCAAAGCTCCACTTACCATAATCAGTACTCCCAAGGCCATTTTCACAAAAGATGTCACAAGTTACAAGTGAGGTATTCCACAATGGGCATAAGGCTGTACTATAGCCACAAATCAGTACAGAGACGTCTCAAGCAACAAAACATGAGATTTCACAGCATCTGTCTTCTCACATCTTTTTGAGACTTACCTCTGCTTCCTGACGGGAATAATTACCATGTCTTTCTTGCCTCAGTTCTTTTTCTCACTTTCCTTCACCATCTCTTCTGATAGGCTAGGAGGAAGGCTCCCTTCAGGATTAAAAGCCTAGCAATGACATTGACTGCAGCTGTGTGCTGCTGCCTTCATGCTCCTTCTGAATCACACACCTGGAAAGAGGTGTTTATTATACAGAGTTAGTAAACCATGTGGAGATCAGACAGGTGATGGAAATTGAGGCTTACCCTGGATGGGTCCAAGGGCCAGATTAATTTCATGTCATTTCACATTGAAAAGAAGTGCTGAACTGGCACACCCAGGTTAGAGACTGTGATGGACCATAGATGGAGAAACTGTGACATCCTGTGGCAAGAATGGGAAGTGGAACACTAACAGTCACTAATTCTAAATCGATTAATTTTGGCATTTCCTGCCATCGTAGCCTCAACAGTGCTTTTAATGCAGTAACTTTGTTGCCTGCAACTTACATGTTTTCAACAACTAGAAAAAGGTTGCCAGGAAGTGTCATGTGCACTCAGCACAACAGTGCTGTCATTTGATAACTGCTAACAAACTAAGAGCAGAAGAAGACCATCTACATAACACATAAAGCCAGATGGATAACATCTGCCAGGGGTTTCACAGATCCTCGTGGATTACAGGTGAAAAGTCACATTCAGAAAAGCCAGTTCCGTTTTAGGCTTTGGAGGACAGAAAGAAGAGTAGAGAGAATCATCATCTGTTTATCTCAACTTCTTCACCTTCTCCCTCTGAGTCGTCCCTTCCCACACGCTTCCACATTTTTCAGCTCCTCAGCTAGGTCTCCCATTTTCTTGTTCAAACCTCTTCAGTTCTGCTCTACTGGCTGCTCATCCTGTCTCTCCCTCCTCCTTCTGCACACTGGTTCTTTACCACCCCACTCTCCTACTAACTTCTCTTTGCTCAGCAAGCTACGTTTCTGCTGTAAAACCACACTTCCACGTCCGATCCATCTTCCCTTTGTCCAGCTACTGCTCTGCTCTCAACCAATACCTAAACTTACCCTCCCTGTCTAAATCTTCCATTTCTCTTTGTCTGATTTTACAGTTAAAATGCATCAGCAAGTCATCACAGCGTAACAAGTCCATCAACAGAGTACCAGTTAATTCATCTTGCAGCAAACTACACTGTCTTATCTCAAGGTTAATCTCAGGTAAAATGCCTTTGGCTCAACCTCTTTTAAACTAGCACACTCGACTGCAGTTTTGCAACGTGCTAAGCACTGGCACAGAGTTAGCCCGCTCAGTCACTGCACAGCAACTCACAAAGGTGTGGACACTTTACTCATGTATCTGAGCACTTGGTGTTCCCTCAGAGCCAAGTGGTTATAGAAAAAATCATCACAAAGACAGCACCTCAGCTCAGCTACAGAGTCTTGTTCTGGAAAAGATATTACTGAAAAAAACCCAACCCAAACAAAACCCCCAAAATCATGCTATGGCCCACAGCTCTGAGAAGAAAGTTCACCAAGCAATTTCTTTGAAAACTGTAGTTAAGAAACCAGAATCTTTTTTGATTGCTTACAACTTAGTTGCCTTCAGCTCGCTTTCACCAGAGCAACAGGATACATCCTTAATGCAGACAGACTGAACTCCCAGCTAAACTTTGAATCCCTTTTCCAAAGTGCTGGTCAAAGACAAGGTTGCCAGAGTTCACTGTCTGTGATCAAACATTTTCTCAGAGCCTTTCATGTTTTGGGATCTTTTTATTTGGAAATGGCTGATTTGCATTAAAAAAAAATACCCCAAACCAATCTGATTCAGACCCATCAACAGATCTTTTAACACTTGTAAGACTGGTCACTGTCTGCATCTGTAATTCACGAAGATTTCTCAGAAATGTTAGTTAAAAATAAGCCAGTATTTCATACACCCACCCTCTAATCTAAACTAAGCAAAATCCATGAACCTGAACCTTGAGCTTTTTAGCTCAGCCACATACACCTGTCATCTCCCGTGAGTGAGGAGTCGTCTTCATGCAGCTATGCACTGACCTGAAAACTTTTATCTTTTATTTTCTGACAGGTTAGTTTTCAGCCACATCAGTTCCCTGAGATGGTTGCCGACATAGTCTTTCAGCTGCCAACGTATCAGAGGCAGTGGGGCCAAGGCAGCTCACAGTGGACAATGAAGAATGTGGCAATCCCTTACCTTTATCTCAATTTAATGCAATTAAGGTTAATAGTGGAACTGCCCCTTTTTGATCTTCCACAATTCCAGAGAGTACTCATCCATTAGGTTACACCCTGGTATTTTGTTGCGCACTGTCAAGAACTCATCTGTCTTCTTTCCTCATCAGAAAAACAGAAGTCCAGGCCACCTGTATCCAGTTATCTCTGAAAACCCCAAAGTGGAAAAATGTAAGAGGGTGGAGCCAACAAAAAATCATTTTTTGGCCAAAGTACAGTTTATGCCCCTCATTACTTCAACGCAGATGTCCAGCATGGAAAAATGTCAGCATAGAAATTACAGAGTTCTAGAGAAATGAGATACAAAAAAGGAAAACTGAACTTGACCATGAGAAATGCTGGGCAACTATACTAAAAAGTGACTTCTGCTGCCCCTGCTAGCAATTATAACAAGGTATCACATTGTAAAGCTTGTTAGTAAAATGAGGGCCTTTACAGCTTGCTGGGTGTCTTTAGGACATGGATGAATCCATTGTGGAAAGTAGTGTCCTACAGATGTCAGGCAGCAACAAAGCTATAACAGCATTTCTAAGTTCAGATCTACATCTGAGTCTTCAACTGATCCATTTTCATCAACTACTCAAAGAAAGAAGTTGCTATTTCAAAGAAGTGATGGGCCCTAAGAAAGCTGAATTAAATGTCTACATGTAAACTGGTAGAGCCAAGGAATTTGGAATGACAATCCTAACGTTGCTCTCCTGTGATGAAGCACTGAGGGGGGACAAAATTTTAGGTCAGATGTGGCAAGCTGTGAATCGTTCTTTGGTATACAGAGCTTTATACACAAAACAGGGACCTGCTTCAAAATTATTGGTAGAGGAGAGGGCCTGTTTGCAATTCCAGTGCTTCCTACATCCTGTTCCAAAAGTCTCAGCAGCATTGCCTCCAAATCTTGTTAGGCTGACAAACGCATTAGCCCTTCCTGTTTAATAGCATGAAGAACCAACTTTTTCCTTCATAGCAGATGACAGCCTCCCCCCTTGTAAAACCAGCAATGTTTTGCAAAGCGTTATGTTTATTTGTAATGCTTTGTGCAGGCCTCTTCAGATGCTTTACAAATGCAGAAAAAACTGCAGCCTTTCTGGGCAGTAGATATCAAGCCTATTTTTCACCACTTTATGGCCACATAAGTTCTAAGTAGTAACAAGCAAAGCCAGGAATAAGAATATCCAGGATTGAATCTAGTCCGCAACTGTAATTGCTAAGCTAGTTTTCTTAAGCAGTAAGTGAAGGTCCAGGGGGACTGGAGAGCATCACAGAAAATAACTTGAGCAGGAGCTACTGAAAAGCGAAAATTGTAGAATCATAGAGTAGTATGGGTTGGAAGGGACCTTGAAGATCATCTAGTTCCAGTCCCCCTGCCGTAGGCACTGGCACCTTCCACTAGACCAGACTGATCAAAGCCCCATCCGATCTGGCCTTGAACACTTCCAGGGATGGTACATCCACAACCATTCTGGGCAATCTGTTCCAGTGTCTCACCACCCTCAGAGTGAAGAATTTACATCGAATCCAGATCTACCTTCTTATACGTCTAGCCTCTTACCTAGACTTTCCTCAACTTTAGACAGTTTTAAGGCTCAGCTTGACAGGGTGCTGGGCCAGCTCATTCAAACTGCATTTCTTTACCCAAAAGGGTTGGACTAGATGATCCCTGAGGTCCCTTCCAACCTGTTATACCGCGATAGACCCTGCCTCCCTCAAAACACAGACCAGCCATCCCCACGCCTGCATCACTGCGCAGCCCAGGAAACGGGCTCTCTGTGGTCTCCAGGGCACAAAAGTGTCAGTGAGGAATGATAAAAGACCTGCTCCCCAACTTTTCAGGCAGGAGCAGGAGAGCGCTTGGGCCCACTCGCCAGCTCAGCTTCCCACCCGCACCAGGAGGCTACCTCCCCTCACAAGATTAGGGTAACGAAGTTAGTAATGGGCCTGGAGAATAAATCTTATGAGGAAAGATTGAAAGAGCTGGGACTGTTTAGTTTGAGGAAGAAGAGGCAGAGGGGAGACCTCATCGCTCTCTCCAGCTCCCTGAAGGGACATTGCAGAGAGGTTGGTGCTGGGCTCTTCTCACAGGTGACTGGTGATACAAGAAGAGGGAATGGTTCCAAACTACAACAGGGGAACGTTAGACTGGATATTAGGAAGAAAATTTTTACAGCAAGAGTAGTCAGCTACTGGAATGGGCTGCCCAGGGAGGGGGTTGAATCACCATCACTGGCCGTGTTTAAAGGGTGTTTAGACGTGTTTTGGGGATGGTTTAGGGATGAACTTTGCAGAGCAGGGTTAGAAGTTGGACTCAACGATCCCAAGGCTCTTTCCCAACCTCAAAGATTCTGTGATTCTATGATAAGATGGAGGCCGGCGGGCCTCGCTGCCTCACAGGCCTCAGTGCTCTCAGGCAGGAGAGGCAACCCCCGGGCCGCGGGGGTTTGTAGGGCGCTGCGGCAGCAGACCTGGAGATGGGGGACATGCAAACCGAGGGCCAGGGCAGGGCAGAGGAGCGGCTCTGCCCCGCAGTAACACCCGTGTCACGGCGCGGCCACGCCCCGCCCGCAGGCCGTTGCCACGGCAACCGCGGCCGGCGGCGCCATGAGCTGCGCGGTGAGCGGCGCCGTGGAGGCCCCGCTCCAAGGGGACGGCCAAATGGCTCCCGGCCGCACCTCCCGCTGCCCCTACGGTACCGGGCCCGGCCGGGGGTGGGGGGACAGCGTGCTCTCTCTCTTCTCCTCCCCTCCCTGCCCCGCCCGCAGCCCCCGGGGCGGTCGGGCCTGACACCCCTCCGCGGTAGGGAGGAGGCCCGGGGCGGGGTGTTAGGTGCTGGGGAGCTGGGTGCGAGTCGTGAAGCTTTGGGGTTGGCAGCAGTGACAGAGTTACCGGGAGAGGCTATGGAGCATTGGCGAGCGGGAGGAAAGCCAGCGGTAGCTCTATACCCATCACGTACGGTGCGGTATTTCCACCGATTGCCATTGCGCCGCCCCGTGCTTTCCTTTTTCTGTTCCGTGTCTTCGTTTTCTATTTAAAGCTGGCCGCGTTTCCAAAGAGAGTAGATTTTTCTTCAGTCGTGCACGTCCCACAGAATGGTAGTAATTTCAGCTCTGAGGCTCATTGGTGAGATGGTGGAATTTCTTTGATACGAAGAACATATATTGCAGTGTTTTTCTTCTCTGGTTTTATTCTCTGGGATGGACAGACTTAAATAGGGAAGGGAAGCCTGATGATTCATGCTGATTCCTCAAATAGCTAACTAGTTCCATTTGTTCACTTGTCTTTCAGACCCTCTCTACACGCTATTGAGTGAGAAGGACCCTTCAAAGTCAAATGTCCACGTTCAGCCTGTCAGTGATGAAGTGGTAGGTGTTGGCCAAAGATAGGTCGCATGTGCACCTTCTATTTCAGTGTTTATGTGTACATGTGGGTAGAAATTCCATCTCAGTTTTAAGCTGCTTCCTTAGAACAGGAAAATACAAAGCAGACAAAGCAGTTTTATCTAAAACAAGGCTTAACACAGCAAGTAACCATGATTACTGGCCTAGGATGACTGTAGCAGCAGCCTAAAAATGCCCAGTTTCACATTCTGAGTAGTTTCCTGAATTGCGTGTCAATATTTTTTGATAGAATATCTCCAAATGCTGTTAAGAATAGCTTTTATGTATTATTAAGATCTAATAACTGGACAGCTACTGGGCTGTTGTTCAAGCAGAGCAGTTAAAAGCGTTACTTCACAGGGTGTCTCCTCACTTACCTTGGGATGTACCTAGCACTGCAGCTCAAGGTAGCATACTTAGTTTAAAATGAACTAGGTAGCAACAGCTAAGCAGCCTGTAAAAATTGCAAATCCAGCCTGCTTCTTCATACCAGGTTAGCACAATTGTAACTTCCCGGCTAAGCCCGTAGCTAGTTAGCCCATGCTTAGCTGCCTGCTGCCTTTGATCCCCTGCTATCAGTATCTGCCCTAGCTAGTTTAAAACCAGCTAGGGCATGAATGCGAGAGTTACAGTCACACCTTTAGACAGCAGTGATTGATGGCTGGACAGGCTGCATATAGGTGGGATGCCAAAGGAAAACAGACTTGGTACAGCTGCACAATGAACTGGGTTTTGAACAAAGAGTCATCCTGAAGCTGTGCATTTGACTCAGCCTGCGAGGCAGGTATTCTGAACTCTGAAACTGCATTGCTTTACAGCGAAGGAGATCCCTGAGCAGCTTTCCAACAATGGGATTGAGAAATATTTTTTTGAAGAATGTTTCTGTATGTCTCTTACTCCATTATCTCGGACTCTTTCTTATATCTATATGAAGAAAATGCGTATTTGCCTGCGTCTCTGTAGAGAGACCTACACTCAGAGCTGCAGACATTGTCTGTCATCTTAGAGCTCCTCGCACAAGGCGGCAGTGTTAACAGTTCAAGCCAGACAGAGTAAGCAGGCGCACTGTCACTAGTTTTGTCACGTCATAGGTGCTATGTCGCAGATGGGTATGGTGAAAGGCTCTGGCTTGCGTAAAACACGTTTTAAGCATATGAACAGCAAGGGCCTAATGTACACTTCAGAACAATACAACTTAGAATTTTTAAACTATATGAGGTGGGGAGGAATTGTAATAATGATAGTTTATAGGGTTGTCCAAACTCTCAAAAGTTGAACTCCCTCTGAAGAGAAGTGAAAGAAAGAGAGTCTCATGCCCAGCAAGCAGCTAGCTATATAGGGTGCCTAGATCTTCATCATCTGACACCTTCTTACACTCCAGTGAGTTAATGTACTTGAAATGTCACCCCTACCCTGTATGCATCTGAGTTAGCACTCTCTGAAATGAAAGGGGCAATTCACAATTCAAATCTGATCTCAGGCTTTACAGAAGCTCAAGCCAGTGTAGCTCCATCACTTATACTTGAGTCACGATTGCAAAGATTTATTTGCAACCATAAATTTAGAGATTTAAGGCATAGCTGCCCAGGGAAATTAGTGCTTAGAAGGAAGGGTGTGGATTTTTAATGTGAATGTTTTTGTGTGCTGACACCCGTTGATATATTTTTAACACATGCTAAAATTGTTGCAGTGTAAAATAATGTAACTTTACTCTGTAAGTAAGTGGGATATGTTACTTCTTCTAGAGTACACGAAACAGGAGGGAGTTTCGTGGGGTAATGCGCTGGAAGTTCACGTTACTGCACATTCACGCTAACTTCTTTATGTAACGAACCGTTAGACCCTTCAATTTATATATAAGTTTAGACACTGGAAAACAGCCAGGAGACATATCTGTGCATCTGCTGCTAGTCTGGTATGCTCCACATCTTGAGAAGTACTATCTAACCAGCTGACATCATTAGCATATGTATGCCGCCTTCTTTCCCCATCCCAAATGTGCAGTCCTGTAAATCATGGCAAGCTGAAATTCTGATCTCTTTAATGCTGTTTGAAGTCACTAAATCACTGCCTCTTTTCTTTGTGTCCACACAACCATCCGGTGAAGACACCAATGTTGGGGAGTATGTTGAGTGGCTTGATCCATTTCCCAGGCTACAGTCTGTGCTTGGAGGGGAAAGATCCAGTGCCTCCATTTATTGACCAAAGATGGAGAGGAAGGGCTCAGCAGCGCCTGGAGGCTCTTCAGCAGCTTGCTGCGTAAGTGTTCTATGGTTGCATAATTCAAAACAAACATGCAAACAAAACCAGCAAAAACCCATGCATGCTGAAGTGGAGATGACTGCAATTTGCTCCTACTTACATTTCCCTTGAAATCAAGAGATTGCAGCTGTTGTGGAGTATGGTTGCCCATCTGTTTCTTACAGGGTAGATGTTGCACATTCCTTCATCCCTGTGCTCTTTGCTCTGCAGCGGTTACTGGGAAACAGAAGAAAGTTACTTCAATCTCTT
>WEIS01013004.1:0-26728 GCA_013389965.1 Todus mexicanus
GACACAGACACACACACAGACACCCACCCCCACCCCCGGCCCAGCGGCTCTGGGGGCTCAGGCACCGGGGGGCTCCCTGTGGCCCGGCCGCAGCAGCTGCCGGGGCAGCGGCCCCACCGCCCCCGGTCTCGGCCCCACCGCCCGGCCCGGCCCGGCCCTCGGTACCCCTCTAGCGGCCGCCCGGCCTTGGGGCCGTCCCCGGATCAGCTCCAGAAGGAGGATGGCACCGTCTCAGCGGGGAATGGCTGCAAGAGGCTCCTGCCTGGGATCCCCCGACAGGAGCACAGTCCTGCAATGCACTAGGCACTAGAAACACGGTAGACTCTTTTGGAGAAGCTCGGGCAGATTCCTTTCCTGTGCCTGCAGCAGCCCAAGACGACAACCTCCTGGTGGTACCAAGGAGCATTAGCTCAGCATGGTGCCCTGCAGCTTAGTGAGGCTGTCACCAGGTCCAAGTGGTTCTAAATCAGTCGCAGATCTTGCCCCACTCCTCGCTGCTGCCTTGGTGAGAGACCTGAGATCTCTGCTATGAGAGCCCCAGGTTGAGGGCAAGGACTGTATTTATCTGGCAGAGACCTTCCCTGGTCACACCAAGACCTGTGGCAGGACCTTGACTTTCACTGGAATGCATGGTAACAACCACATATACCCACTGCTGATCCTAGCTCTGGGACTACACAGGTGTTTTCTCTCTGGAGAAGCTCCTCAGCTGCTGTAACACTCTGACAGCTCCCCAAGCAAGAATAAACTGCTGAGTCTCTTAGGTGCCTTTTGCTAAGAAGAGACTAGTGGCTGCTTTGACCTGGTTTATGCCATCTGCTGTCCCAAACGGGCCAGCCCCTGACCTCTCCAAACAGGCAAGTTTCATCCATCCCCTTCTCCTTGGCCATTCCGCAGGCCGTGGAGGAGGGGCTGACAAAAGCCGTGTGGCTGGAGCTACTGCTCTGTTTTCTGCAGGGGAGCATGTCTCTTCCTGTGCAAGGGTGGTTCCCAGGACAGTCTCTGCACCAACACTTATTTACCATCTTTTGGCTCTCACTAGCGTTTGTTTTTTTCAGCAAACCTTCAGCCAAGGAGCAAAAAAAGACAGATCTTCTTCCCTCCCTCTTATTCTGCACTGAAAACAGATCAGAAATGCAGCCAGCTAGCCGGTCTAATAAGAAGGAGAAAGTAGATTTGTGCAGCTGTGGTGGAACTGGACTTGTCTAAAACTGGGATTGGGGCAGGGTTTACTTTGCATTTCATTTGGAGCAAAGACCAGAGCTGAATCTTTTAATTCCTGCCCTGTTAGGAATCTCAGGTTCAAGAGCCCCTGCGCTTAGGCAATATAAACCAGCTAGAGGCACCTCAGCTCTGAACGGGAATTTTTTTAGTTGCAGGTGCCCAGAGAGAATTCCTCTCTACCTTGTACTTCTGGGTTTGATTTATACAGTCCATATTTAACCTTAATTTGAAGGATGCGTAAACTGGGTGGAAGCGCGTAGAGAGCTGCCTGCTGACCTGAGCCTTGCTTGCATTTCACCCATCAGCTGCAGCAGGATTTGTGCTTTAAACTCTTTCAAGTTAAATTCTCCTGTATACAGAAATATCTTCAGTTGCACTGATTGTGAGCAGGAGGGAAAGTGACCTAGTGTTTATTGCAGTGGTGAAAAGAAAACAAAGAGGGACAATGCCTCTGGTATGGTGGGGACCTCTCTCAAATCTCTCAGTTTGGAGAACCCAACCTGATATGGCAAGAGCAGGGCTTGGGGGATCGGTGTGTTTCCTTCTGCCACTGCTATGCTCTGAAATCTTGCACAACTTTATTCATCATCCTTCCCATTTCCCACTCTGTAAGCCAGGGACAACAATGCCCCGTTTTGCAAGACCCCGGTGTGAATTGACTAGACACAGCTTGCATTGCACTGCAGGATTCGGCAGCAGCTCGACCTTGCGTGGCTCAAAAGAGAAGGCAAATCAGTTGCTTCTCTTGGCTTGCAGTGACAGCATCACCAGGATCTGGGTATCACTTCATGAATCCCTGTGAGAACTTGGCCTGAATGAACTGGCACTTGGAAGTAGCCTCTAGCTTGTTCAGTCTCCACATCCACATGTCTCCCTCCAGTCTCTGACCTAGAATTCTGTTGTCTTTCAACACACAATAATATCATTCAACATATTAGGCCATGGGCTTTTCAAGGTCAGTGCCATCAATATGTGGAAAGCACTAGAGGACAATAACAGGTTGATATGTCACATGGCAAATTAGGAAAAGGCCCTCAAGGGTTGTAAAATGTATCAGATCCACTTATCACAACCCTTTCTGATAGTTTCTGTGAATCCCTGGTAGTAAACATCCTGCCTGCTCACAGTGCCAAGGACGCTTCCCCATTGTGCGATAGCAGGCGGCTGTCAATCCCAACTGCTTCTCGCACAAACCTGAAGTTCTCCTTTCTTTCTCCTGACAGGAACAAATGGAGTCATTTGTCCTGCAGAGTTTAGCAATCTCTTCTGCTTTCGGAGCTCATGAGACGCAAGTGAGGGTCCAATGAAGAAATGCTGCTGAATAACCTTGGATTGTGCTGAGACGTTTCTGCTCTTTGCTTTGCTTCAGAGTCAGTAACTGGGGCAGTGCCCAGAGGTGCTTTGGGAATGTCAGGGCAGTACTTCTGAGGCTCCTGTCAGAAAGGGTAATCTGGGATCCAGGCTCCTCTGTATTAGTATATTGAATATTGCCAGGCACTGGGTATATGACCCACCCTGTCAAATAGTGGTGTCTGTTGCACACTTTTGTCTTGAGCCAGCCAGCACACAGCTCCACACATGATGCAGGAATTAGCACAACCAGGATGAACATAGTTCAATGCTAGCTGGCCTTGGTGTCCAAGAAAAACCCTAGCCACGTTTAGTTTACTAATACAGAGGTACCATTTGGCTTTCCCAGATCTGTGATTTGCTGCCGCTTGGAAGAAAAAAACCCAGACCTGTTCCCTGTCCTAAACATCTGACACCTGGAAAGAAAGTGGCTCACCATTAAGTTTAGCAGAGTAGAGACTCTGACACACCACTGAAAAATGCAGGCACAACCAGCACAGTGCACACACAGCCCTTTCTGCCCATCCTTGGGGTGGGAATCACCTCCCCTGAGCACAGAGGGGTGGAGAAGGACAGACACCTGCAGGAGGTGATTCCTCCTATCCTAAGACACCAACAACCAATAAACCCCCTCTGGCAGTGCCAGTCTCTGGCAGAACCCAGGTGCCCTGACCCATGCTAGGTGACTAATCTCAGCCTGGCTGAAATTACGTGTTTTCTCATGGCTTATGGGCTGGGGTATGATGCAAGGGTGGTTTGCGTCCTCCAACCAGAGAACAATTCTCCCCATATGATACGGACACAGCAAACGAGTGAAACATGCAATGAGGAAGAAATGGCCCAGTTATCTTCATCCTGTTAGCTCTGTTCCTGCCATGCTGTGTCCAGTGTCACTGGAAGATAAAGAGCAAGCACCTTATTATCACCACCATGTCTGCCCTTGAAGGTTTATTCTTTCACCCCCTCCTGTCTTTGTCTCTTTCCCCCTTCCCTGATTATTTTCTGTGTTGTCTCCCTACTTCCTACCATGCAATTCCCACTTCCCATATGGGTCTCATTCCTACCCTGTCCCCATCCTGTCTGCTAAAATAATCAGCAGTGAAACCCTGAATATGGCCGTTCACATTGTTTCTGTGGGACTTGGTGGCAAGTCTCCTAGTGCGATGAATGAAGGCAGGACGCGCTTCTCAGAGCCATTGTTTCAAGCTGTCTGCCAACTCAGGAAAGCACTGCCAGCTCCGCTTACATTGAGTCCTTGACTGGTAGGTTGTCTCCTCCATCTGCTGTGAGTAAGAAAAGAATGAGCCCCTCAAACTCTAAACAGTGGCTGCTTAAATTGTGGAGTACGTACTTCGTAACTAGCCCATGGGCCAGAGTTGATCCATGGGAAGGATGTTGGATGGCAGCATCATGACGTGGACCTTGGTGAGCAGCCGCAGACAGTCTACATTCACTCCCTGATGTGGTTGTTAAGAGCGGGAATCTGGCTAGTGCAGCAGTGAGCATGGAATAGGATTGCCAAACCTGGGCTAAGGCTCTCCTCCTCTCAGGCAGCCCTGATGTCATGTTCATCACATTTACAGTTTTCAGTCAGCTGGAAGCATGGAATGAGACAACTCACGTGTGTTTGGAGAGAGCTGCATCGACATCTGACTCAGAGTGACAGCATGAAAACATGCCACAGCACTTTCTGGCTAGCACACATAGTACTTCCCAGTCTGTGCTGGTCACTGGGAAGATTTTGCTCCACGATCTAAGACTGCCCCCAAGGAAGTAGTAATGATGGCAGATGAACCTGGAAGATACTAGTAGGATTTGCAGGTCATAAAATAGTCTCATCTTGGACATTTCAGATTGTTTTAATAGCTTCCAGACCTCCAGTATAAACTGACAGGGCCTTGCCCAATATCTGAATAGCTGCACAGTACAGTTTACAAACATGATTCACCAAAAGAGCACTAAGTGGGTCTGAATACTGACGTAACCAAAATTAATATGAAGTGACACATACCATCTGCTGAGGACATTGTCCAGTTTGCTGGTAATTTAAAATTCAAGGCAGTCTCATCTATTTCAGTAAAAACATCTTCCCATACCAGGAGAACAGCTTCCCAACCGTGTCCTGCCCCAGCGTTGGAAGAAATTTATTCTGTTTGCTACTGCTCTTTCCCTTGTGACCTGAGTGATGAATCAACATTCTTCTATGCAGTTTGTGTATTCTCAAAGTGTGTATGTAGAGGCCCTGATATAACAAAGACTGGACAGTCTCAACCTTCTACCCCAAACAAAAGTTTCCTTGAACACAGCGGTGGGTGACACAGTTTCTTGTAAAGTGACAGCCCTTTCTCAACCACAAAGAGTCCTCCCAAAACTCTCCTATTTCTTCCTACCCAGAATCAGGACTGTGAAGACTCCTCTGTGGGCAGACTGAGTGGGTTTCACTCCTTCAGCCCAAGCAGGAGGCAGCTGTCCTGTTCAAAGACCTCTGTGAGGATCTCCCAGCTCTCATTACCACAGTGCGAAGTCCTGAGGCTTCCCTCTTTGGTAGAGTTCCAGGTTGAGTTGTCTTTGCTGTTTTGGGTTGTTTCTTACTCTGTCACATGTACGTCCAGCCTAAGATTGCAGATTCCTGGGAGAAGGGGGCTCAGCAGCCAAACCTTTCCGAGTCCCGTTCCTTTAAGGAAGGAGGACCTACATTACTGTGTGATGCTGTTATTCATTACTGTCCCTGGCTAGTCTCATGAGGGGAACAGCTTCAGCCTAACAGCTTAAGAGTGCCCTTTCTCTCCAAACTCTGTCTACAGAAGGTGGGCTGTTTGCCTGAGAGATGCAGGTTCAGGAAAGAGAATTTCCTCCAGCTGGTTCTGCTGACCAAGTCACTAAGCATCAGAGAGAGCAAGCAACGGGAGCTGTTGGCTGTTGTCCAGGGGTTAGCGGTCTTGGGTGGAAAGAAAGATGGATGAGTTCAGACTCTAATACTTGAGCAGTGCTCCTTTGTATGACGACTGTATATTTTACAAATACATCAGAACTTGCAGTGCCCACAGAATATCAGTGACATGACGATGACATTGGCTGAGCAGGGTTTCAACAGCACATGATTGAGCCTTGAGGGCCCAAGTGCTTTTGCAGACCCAAGCCCAGGTGACTCACCAGTTTGCCAAACTTGGGTTACTCAGGGTAAATAGGTCTTTAGCCACTGCGCTATCCTGTTTCCTTGTCCCATTTGTTATTTCATAACCTTTCCTAGGCCGCCGACAGTTTCACAAAATCAATTCTTTTGTTGAGGATGAATGTACTGGCAATTACAAGTTCTGATTTACTTCCTCCAACAGCTGGAGGAGGAGGTAGAAGCATGAAGCACATATGTGGTGTTGAGGGTGGGGAAAAAGAAATTCTTCTGCAGTATTTGTACATGAGAGATAAGGCTGCTAAAAAGCAAGTTCCCTAATGCCTGGGATCCACATGTTGTGTCAAAGCAGAGTAGCATCTTGGCATGGAAAAGGAACATTGCATGAAGGAACTCAAAATCTCCCCAGGTCACATTGTCCTCGCAGGAGATGAAAGCCCGTGAGCCACGAAGTGGTACCCCATCAGCTGCCTTTACCACAAGGCAATGTATTTTGCTTTGACTACTTTGAAAGCAAACCCCTTAAAGGAAACATGTGCTGGGTATACAAATGCAGTGTTTCATTTATTTAAGACACAAATGCAAAACCAAACAGGCTTTCACAGTTCTAAGTCACAGATGTCTTTAACGAAAACCAGCTATTGGAATGTTAATAACAGCTCCTTGTACCGTAAGCAATGAGTCCACTCAGTCATGCTTTTAGGAAACTAACAGTTTCGACAGATCAACCTATTAATCACTTGGCCTCCTAATGGTTCATTTCAGGGCAGCTCTTATGAATTTGTTAGTGGGCTGTGCTGACAGTTTTCCGAGCGGTTTGCACACAGACATCCCATATTCTGCTCCTCTGAGGTCCTAAAATGACAGGCTCTCCTCTGAGATACTAATGAAGAATTCATTTGACCCAAACTGCTTCCATTTATTCAGTCTTTAGTCACTTAGTTAACTCGGAAATGCTCCTGTGGCTACAGAACATTCATCAATGCTAAGAAGATGACAATTCATGACACCACACCGGCAACCCTGGAAAGCCAAGTGACTGGCTGGTGTAAAATATTGCCTCAGTGCAGTTAGTAAAAGATGCTGATTTATACTGGCCATGAGGTAAACTATGTGGTAAAACAGTTGTTTTCTTTCACTGGAAACAGTCAAGTAATTCAGATAAGTATTTCTTAAAAGAGTTATCATGGAAAAATCGGGGATTTTCAGTTGATCGGACACCCCTACTCCCCAACCTCTCCCCCCCATTTTCTTCCACAAGGTCTGGTGTCTGTGCTCTGAGCTTCATTGCTGAGAGCTTTCGTGTCACGCTGCTATAAACTGAAATGGGATGAAAGAGACAATAACACCTGGGGTGTTTTTTTCGATTTTCTGCCAGAAGTATGCGCAGCACTGAACTGCACCATGTAAACTCATTACTTCCATATATTTTTAGACATTCTTTCAGGCTTAATCATTACTGTTGCCATTAGAAAGCCAGGAAAGACTAGCTACATCTGGATTTTCCTCTCCTTTAGCTTCAGCTTTGGGAATAAACCTAGGTTTTATGATTGGGCCTGGTGCATGGCATGGAGCTACAGCCAAGGGAAGCTTTAGCTGTCCATGTCCTCACTCAGTGGCTCCTCTGCTGCAGACTCCAGTGCTTAACATGGCGCCATAGCTCCTCTCCAGCTCCCTAGGCTGTCGGTGGGTGGGTTAAGCTAAAACACGTTTCCTGGTGCGGAAGCAGGTACATGTAATGGTGTGGGGATGGTAACTTCTGGCACAGACACAGGGCAGGCAGCTGGAANGCTATGATTAACTTGTGTCCTCCAGCTGAAATCTGCATTGTGTCAGAGAGCCACAGCTACAGCAGCTTAGCCAGTGCTGGTCAGCCTGCTCACAAGGATGGACATGCTTTGCAATTGAAACAGTGTTGTATACAAAGAGAGGCCATGCCAAAACTCAAACTGTGTGTCCCTAGCCCTCTACAATGTCTCGTTCCAACAGGTGGTCACATTTTTATCACAGTATTCCATTACTAAATGAGAAACCTGTGGCTAACAACTGCTGACCCATATTACTACATGATGTATCCAGGTTTTCTCCTTCCCATCTCTACTCATACACACAATTTACTACCCTCACCTAGTAAGCAGGTTTTTTTCCTTCATCCCAACCAGTCATATTCCAATTATAGAGACAACATCTAAACTTCATTGCAATGCTGGACTGCATGTTCAATGCATGTTCCTTGGGGACTCTGTCCTAATGGGACATAAGCACTTGTGCCTGCCAGCGTCACCAGGAAAGCCCTGTGCTTACCCCAAATAAAACAGAGTCTCATAATCTGCAAATATGTGTGTACGCGTGCACACGCGCGCACTCATCTAGTAGGAAAACCATCAGCTCTTTCCCAGGAAGACCAATTCACAGAGAATAATTTGATTCATGGCGTACAGGAAGGATAATAGGAGAGAACTAGCGCAAAATGCAACAGTTTGCTACGTAACACTGCTGCTTGGCCTGCTGTCATCAGAGGTGAAAGTTCAAGAATGAAGCATCCTTGCCTCCCTGCACTGCATGAGAAAAGCCAGCGTCACAGGCTGCAGAAGTTGGTTGTTTTTGTGCAGGGTTCCTGTTTGTTACTCATTTCCCCTCCCTGTCCCAACACTCTGCCTCTTTAAAGCCCTTCCAAGATTCCTTATAGGAGGTTTGCTGCCAGCTCAGAGCTTCCTGTTGTACTCTCAGCATGCCTTATCTCTGCAATCTTCATGCAAACTGCACGGGGATTTTTTGTTTGGTTTTTACAACCCAGGCCATTTCTATGGACTAAACAGTCTCTCAGTTGCTGACTGAGTGGTACACTTTCTCGGAAAATTCATTAGGTAGATTTGTGTAGTTTGCAGCTTCCAAATTCATCTCTGTCTCTGTGATTTCTACAACATGAACATTGCCAGTGGTTCCTTTATTTAAAAGCCCGTTTAAAAGGTTTTTTAAATCCCCCAGAGAGATGCCTGTGGATCTGGCAAGTATCTCCCTCTACCTTTCTTTGGTTCCCTTTGTCTTTTGGTTTTCTAGTACAGCTTTCATCTCTGACCCTCCGAATCACACTTGTGCTCGGGATATAAGAGCCTCATTTTCTTGTCGCTTTTCACAACTGCAAGAGCCTCTCTGTATTTCTCAGGTTCACTGAAAGTCTGTCAACATTCAACGTTAATGTAAACAAAAAGGCCTAATTTCCCAGATCCTCCTTAATTTCCAGTATCTCCTCACCTCTGCACTTCTGCATGTTTGCATAGGAGCTGTATGAAACAGGAACTTCTAAAAATACAATTGTATCAATAAATCTTTCTTACTGAGTTCTACCCTGGTGCTGGATAAAGATTGCTGCCATGTCTGTCCTGAGGTTCAGGTATCTTTGTGTTGCAAGAGTATGTTCATAGAATCATAGAATGTTAGGGGTTGGAAGGGACCTCAAGAGATCATTGAGTCCAGCCCCCCTGCGGAAGCAGGATCACCTAGGGCAGGCCACACAGGAACACATCCAGGCGGGTGCACCTGGATTGTAAATGGCAGTAAAAGTGACCAGCAGCAGGGCTTGCTCTTAGGAATGAGCCTCCCAGCACAGAGTTCAGAGCAGAGAGTCCCACATCTTGGCTCTGCCTTGTGCCCATTTCTCTGAGGCCATCAGATATATTTCACACTTTAAGATGAGGGGTTGCACCTGGGTACACAGACACTTCTCATGCTAACGAATAATTAAGGATCTTTCCAGACACTCAGTCTATCTTAGGAAAGGATTTCTCTGATATTTGGTTGGATTTTTTAATTTAAAATAAAAACAGCAGGTGAAGGCCTAATATCCTGGGCCAGTTCTTCATGCAAGATGAATCAGGCTGAGTTCGCTTTGCTCTCCACATGAATCACACACTTGCTGCTGTCGTTATGTCTAGGAACAAGGCAGGGCTGCCCCAGAGGTTGGTCTTGGGGAAAAGCTGCAGCATCCCAGTGCTGCCATGGAGAAGGTGCTGCCTTACCTCTGTTCTTCCAGTGAAACTGGCAGTGAATAAGCTGCAGTGCACAACCAGATGACACATTTTATCACCTGAGATGCTGCAATGAACAGCTTGGGAATGCTCGTGGCTTTGGTAGCAGCAGAGGCAGTGCTGTCTAGGCACATCAATACAATGACCCTGAAGAGATAGACAGCTCAAGAGAGGTTGAAAGACCTGAAGAAGTGACAGTCTGCTCTGTGCTTGTGTGAGAAAGTTATTTCCAACTTGTGTCTTCATGTGGCTGTATCCAATAAAAATTGTGCTGACGACTTTCCTTGCCCTCTGTGAAAGAAATGGAGGAGTCAGAGCTGCTCATGACACACAGCATGGATGAGAAGGTGAGCAGCATTTTCTTGACCCAGAACATGACAGTGACAAATGCTGCACTGTGCAGCTACAGGGAGCAGAGAAGGCTAATAATGCATGGTGTGGTAAATGCTCCCTGTGTGCAAATGGAGAATGGAGAGCTCTCTTAAATCAGTGAAAGGAAAACGACAGTCCACTGAAGGTAAACTTACTGGAGCTTGAGAGAAAAAAAGTCCTGCTGGTACTTGGGAATCAACCAACACAGTGTGGTGTTATATCTCCTCAAGTGAATTCCCAAAGCCAGAGAGCAATACAGAGCTGAGAAGCCTGATCTGGCCTCCCACCCCATGGAAACCACTTAACAGCCCAAGGGGTGATCATCATTGTCAGGAATTTGTTTGTAAGAGCATGAGAGGAAAATACGAGCTTTGAACAGACATGTCCACATGAGGATGTTGGCCATTTTGCCTTGTAGAAAAAGACTTGTGGACTCTCTAGAGAGCGCTTGGCCTTACAATGCGACTTCACGCACAGTGAGGATTGTGTTTCCCAACAGATTCATGTAACTGGCAGAAGCAAATTTTTACCTTTCATTTCTGAACAGTCTTACTGTTCTTTTCTAATGAGATTATTTCAATTGTCCTCACAAGAGACCTGTCAAGCGAAATCTGGGCAGACTGTGACTATGTCAGTGTCAGATGAAGAAGTAGCAGGTGGCCGTGCCCCTAAGCTCTTTTCTTCCCCCACTGTCATCCTTGGAGAATGGTTAGCAATGCAGCAGCCTTGCTTTTGGCATCAGAAGTTAATTTCCTAGCAAATTATTGAAAACTCAAAATTGCTCCCATTTCCCACACAGCAGCAAATAATAAACTATTAATATTATCCTCACTTGAAGACCTGTGTGGTTTGCCAAAGCAAGATAATTATTTGGCTACTTTGAGCAGACCCCATCAGGTAGCCTTTTGTGGCATTCATTTACTGCTGGGCCCCCAAAGCCTCATTATATGATGTCATGGTGAAGATCTAGAAAACTCCTCTCTCTCCGCTGTCAGCACAAGACCATGTTATATGGTGCTGAGCCATTACACCCACAGCTCTTCAGAGAGTGAACATGTTTCATCCCTCTGGCTTCAGACAGTTTTGTAGATGCTGATGTTCCTTGGGGTGCTGCTATCCCTGGCTGCTCTGGGGGAGATAAGTTCAGCCTCTTTATCTATCTACAGCTTAGATGTCTACATTTGATCTAGTTATCTAGGCTCCCTGCTAACAACTCAGAGGATGCAGGCACTTCAAAATTATGGTTCATCTCACCCTAAAGCAGAGAGCTGGAGCAGCTCAGATGATTTGCTTTCCCTCCACTGACAGAAAAGATACATTCTCTTAAATTCAGGGGCGTAAGTTTGCTCTGTCTACCAAGGACTAACTGTGACAAAGCACTCATCTGGGGGTCACAAAGTCTAATCTTTAATGAGAAGCCCTGGGGGAAGCTGAAAATTCTGGGTTGGATACCTCAACTCCTGGCATGGTGCATGGCAAGAGCAACATGCTTCCCAAGTGAAAGCTGCAGCACAACATCCTGAGCAGGGCCATTGAAGCTACGAAGTCGCTCAGCTGGTCACAATTCTCACCTTGCCACCAGCTGCCACCAGCCTTGCCTGAGTGGGAAAAGGAAGATGTACTGGCTGAGACAGCAAGATAGCCCAATAGCCCTGCCACTTCTGCCTACTTCTGAATGCTTTTGAAAAGCTGCCACCATCACTGGTGGTTTTGCTTGGTCATTTGTAACAATCCTTCAACCTCTAGCCACTGTTCTCCTATTACCTTTGCAGGTTTCCCTTCCAAGCGTGAGCAACTCACCTGTTCTGCCCTAAATGTGACCCAGCCCTGTCAGCTTGTGGAGGACTGAAAATTATGCCAAGAAAGCACCAAAGAGTGGTTGAAATGTAGGGTAAGGGAGTCTCCTAGGTTGTCACAGGAGCACTTCACATCACACTCCTAGCTCACATTTTCTGTCTGCCCAGGTTGGTCATCCCTTCATCTGGGACAGTTTTCAAAGCTTCCAGTCAACCCGTGTTGTCAACATCATCAGCGTTACAAATTGCCAAGACTCCAGGCACCTTTCACAAATAATAACTTAATAGCAAAAGTAGGAGAGCAACAGCAATCTCTTCCACTTCTGACCAGCATCAATAATTTGATAAGAATCCTTGACCTGATTTTTTTGTTCCACTTCCAGTCCACTTCAGAGCAGGGAAGAAGTGGCAGACAGTATTTTAAACCCATCAGTGATGGCTGAAGTGAAACTGAAAAGTTTCTAAGTAACTGAAAGGTCTAAGTCTCCCTCCTGACTGTTCTTTAGACATTCAAACCCCTAAATCTCAGTGGAAGTCAGAGAGAATGATGATCTTAAATGCCTAAATCTCTCAAGCAGGGGATAGCAGCTCATAAGTCCACTCTGATGCCTTGCGAAATTTCTCCCATTTACAAATAAGCTTTTTTCCTGGCTTTCCTCAGTGCCAATTGAGTGCAAGTGTTGGCAAGATCTACGCTAGTTTGTCTGGACTCCTAACCACTTTGCTGAATGCTTAATCAAGCTGCTCGCCTCCCTCTCCCAACAGAGGCCATTTATACAGCAAGAGAATCAGCTGGTCGATGAAGCAGACAAGTGGAGCGGGGGAGAGGGAGCGAGCTCTTTGAATGGGATGAGAACAGAGCCACCGGCACCTCAAGAAAGTTTATCTGCCTCCAGTGCCAAGCACACACAGTGCTAATCTTTTGTTGCCATGAATATTCAAGCCCAGCTGCCAGCAACAGAGGGAGCAGCTGCAGTGGCAGAGCTGGCAGGTCCCCTCGTGGTGCCCTCGCTTGCCGACCCTGGCATCTGGGTCTGTCTGGGGGTGGGGAGGGGGAGATGCTGCTTGCATTGCAGACGACGAGCCATTCGGCAGCCCAGCCCCATGCTTCCTAAGCAGCATGAAGTTAAGAACATGCTCACCCTGGAGAGCTCAGGTCCTATTTTGCTGACATGGCTATACCAGATGCTCCAGATGTTTGGGGTCATGTGAAGTCTTGGAGGGAAGGGGTGACTGTGGGACAAGAAAGAGCAACATTCGGGCAAACTAAGATTGAAGAAGCTCTGCTGCTGCTTGGAGAAGCCAAAGTGAGACAAAAGCCTGCAGGCCCCATGGAAAGCTAGAAATACACAGCCCTAGACAGGTCACAATTCTCATGGCATATTTGGCAAAGGGGCATGTTTGGTAGCAGGACATGGCAGGCTGCTGAAATGCCACTAGAGGAGGGCAGCACAGGTCACAGACAAGTTGGCAGGTGACTGTGGTGCTGCAGTGTCATGGGAGAGTTGGAGGGCTTTTCTCACTTGCAGTGACAGACAGCAGTAGGTGGAAACCACGAACTCTCTTCAAATAGCCAACTTGTCCTTCTCCACAATTTAGGCCAGCTTTTCAGGGATAGGGCACTATAAGAGCAACTCTTTGTCTCTGTGTACTCCACAGAGGCAGAGAAATACCCTGGAACTAGTGTCAAGAGACACCAGGTCAGAGCAGACATTCATTCTGCCCAGCACCAAAGTCATCAGAGGCAGTAATGGCCCTGCCCTGGCATGGGTGATCAATGATACCAACTTTGCTTAGCAGATTTCCCCTGTAACACGCTGAAATACTCTAGAGAAAAAAGAAATGGAAAAAAAATAGATGGCTGGGGAAGGCAAGACCAGGCTTCAAGAAGCACCGAAGGCTCAGATGTCTTACCACCAAACCCAGGGTGGTCACTGTGGTAGAGCTTTGGACAGGAAACAGGCTAAAGGCTGCTGCTAGATGCTGCAACTGAATTTGCCACTTTTGTGCATTGAAGGTGGTTCCTGGAACCCTTCCTATGGGCAGCTGTCAACTATTGAGTTTTAAAAACTTTTACTCACATTCTTCTAAGTCCCTCAAGGAAAAGAGCCTCAGAGCAGCAACATGTTCATGTTGCAAAGCCAGAAGCACACCACCTCCTAACCACAACTGCGAAGTCCCTGCTTTCAGGCACATAACTTCCCACTGAGCACAGGCAGAGAGACACAAGACTGACCAGTTCTCCCCGTTTTCTTGTTACAGGACTAAGAACTGTGGAGCAGTTGATATTGCTAGAAAAACAACCAGAAACAGAGATGCACAGGTCTCCCAAGAGAAAGAACAGCCTTTGAAGGCTAGAGATGCATATTGTGCCTTTAGCTATTGATCTTCAAGAAAGATTTTTTAAGAAAATGATCATATCTGGGTTTGCATCCCCTGGAAGAGTTTCTGTAGGCAACCGATAAGGAAAAATGAGCCAGGTGCCTGCCTTGGGACACACTTTAGGATGCCACATGGACCAGGGTGAACACTCTTAATAATTACTCAGAACTAGGTAGAAAAGTCATCTCTTGATGTTGTTAAACTTCTCAGTTCTCTATCCTGTGTCTATCCTTTCAAACTCAAAAGGAGTTTATCCTAATTGTATTTGCCAATAGGATATCTTAGACAAAGGGGGGAAAGTAGGAATAAAGGCAGGAGAAATCGTATCTATCAAAACATTTAATTTCACTTTAAGCTTTTTTTTGCCTTCTTTGTACCAATTTTGGGAACAAAAACTAATTTCAAACCATTAATGAAATATTTTGGATTTAAGGAGGAGCCATATTGATCCAGATAAACATAACTGTAATAGTACCTGCTTGAATAATCTAATTTTTGTCTAATTGTAATTTGACCAATTTTCTGGCAGACTTCACAGAGTAATAGCCCAGCCGCCCCACAGTCCACTAGCCTGGCACACATCCCATTTGGTATTAGAATGGACACAGAACATAGGTGCTTCCCATGGATTTATGGCTATCTTTGTCCCTAGATTGATATTAAACAATAAACAGTTTGTGGATAAGAGCTTTATCCCCAGCAAATCCACCTCCTCCTGCTGCTGCTTTTTCACACTAAGAGGTCAAGGGTTTAGAAACTGATTTCAGACTCCCAAGCTGTTACCGCCAAAGTGTTGATACAGCAGAAGGAAGGGCCATGGTCAAAAAAGGTATCTTTGTTTGCAAGAATTTAAAATAACATCTCATATTCCATCAGTTCTGCATTTCTTTCCTCCAGGTTTCACCTTGTATTCAGCTACATCCTTCTGGCATTAGTTTCATGGCATATATTTTTCTCCTTATTTTTTTCTATATTTGAACACACTGGTTCCCATTAAATCCACCAGCACTGATCTGTGCAACCTCGCTCTGGGAGCCTGAACTACTTTAGCTAAGTGGTCTTAAAGACGTCCTGTTACTCTGAAATGCTTGTCTGTACTCTCAAACACAGTGGCAGCTCCAAACCCACCAGGTATCCACGCAGTGATGCTGCTGTGCAGCACGAACACATTGTGGACAAGCATAAGACAAAGGTTTAGTAAAATGACTCAGGACACAGCTCAACTATGAGGGACAAGATGCAGCAGATTCCCCTGCGGAAAGTAAAAAGGTGAGCAGAGCTGTACCTGGGCTCTCCTTGTGGCACAGCGCTCTGGGACAGATTCAACCTGCTGGAGACGTGGTCAGTGTCTGAGCTGGTCCTGCTCGGCTCCGTGATGGGCAAATGCCAGAAATTTACATTTACAACATACAAATTCATCTGATGGAGTTGGGTGCCCGGTTTAAGATGAGTTGAAATATTCAGGGCTAGACTACTTTGGGATAGGAGAGGGGCCAAGTGGCTCTGGAAAGATATATCCCAAAATGAGAAAGTAGCTACAAACACTGACAATACTCTTGCAAGACTCTAAGGAAAGAGTTTGGGAGAGCTGCATAACCCTAAGCACTGCAAATAGGAGAAGGATTTTATTAGGGAGACAGAACAGGAAAACTGACAAAGCCAAGAGAAAGGTCACAGGTCCTATATATCAGGCGCTTAGGAAAAGATGGACAAGGGAATATTTGGACGTTATTATTACCTGTGTGCTATTTGAAACAGAGCTAAGATGCCACCAAGGTATACTCCGCGACAGGTGTAATGGGTTCTAACCCCATTTGAAAGAAGCTGAGGGACTCAGTGCAGCACAGTCTCATCTAACTCCCTGACCCCCAACATCCAGAAGGGAGCCCACATCCATAGACCATGGAGAAACTCAGAATCTCCTCTTACGACTCCTCCACCTTGCAGACATAAAAAAGATCCCCCAGACTAGCTGGAAAGGAATTGTGCCCTTCCCACCAAGGAAGGCAGCTCAGTAGAGAAGGGAGTCTGGGCTCCCAAGGCGACATAGAGTCAGGATCCCTCTTGCACTCATCTTCTGGCTCAGTGGGTATTGGGTTCTTTCCCACACAGTGAAACTTTTTCAACAGGAGCCATCAAAACTGCTCCCCAGCAACCTGTGTCACTTCTCCAGCAAATATACACCTGGGAATTGGTTAAGTGAGCTCTGAGTGAGGCAGTTACTAAGCTGTTCAAGCAGAATCAAAACAAAGCTTTTTCTGGGCATGGTGATTTTTTTTAAGAGGAAAAAAGAAAAAAAGAAAAAAAGAAAAAAAGAAGGGGGGGGGGAAGATAGAAAGATGGATTTCAGCTACATGGGAGAGCACAGTGGGAATTTCTGGGTTCACAACCTGAACCGAGCTTCCTGAATTCTGCTGAACGCCCTGTTCAGACACTTAACTTTTTACTTAGGCCAAACAAATAATGAATAGAGTGAAACATCTCTATTTGCAATCTGGAAATAGTTTGTGAATGTGTTGTGGTGGAAGGGAGGGTGTCATGCAGAAACTTGTGGAGTCACTGTGTTTGGCATATGTATTAAAATTTCCTTTCATTTTTCCAGTTTGACATAAGATGAATTACACGGAATGGAAGTGTCTCATTTTTTGATGATGTAGAAGTTCTCAGTTCTGCATTCCACTCTCCACTAGGGGCCAGTTCAAGCAAGGACTGACAGGAGGAGCATATAGGAGTATATATGCTCAAACACATCAGCTTCTATTGGCATATCTGCTGGTCCCAGAAGAGGTTTGTGGAAGGGGACTAGAAGTGGCAGCAGCTGGAAGGAGCCTAGCAAGAGAGGAGAGGGAGAACTAATGGGAGAATGAATATGTGACACGTACCTTGGTGCCATCTCATTGCAGTCCTGACTTGAGGGTGATCAGTGAGAAGCACACTGATCCAGATGGCTTTCCTCTGATGTGCTCAAAGGCAGGAATAAACAGTGCCAGCAAAGATCCATTCTGCCCCTTCTCTCCCGAAATTTAGCCCACGGTGCCCTTCCCAGGGAAGGCTGCAAGGCTCTCTGAAATCCCCTTCCCCCAGGAAGGCTGGGAGCACTCCCTCAGCTCACTGTGGTCTCCAACCCACTGGACATTGAAGTTTGCTAAGCCTCCCACTGCTTCCTGCATGTTTGATATCTTCCTCTGCCAGGCTAGCGTCTGGCCTTTTCTCCCTGTTTAAATACAGGCAAGATGTTTTTCTGATAGTCGTTTTGTAACAGTTTCATAAGAGTTTTTTCCTGTTCCTTTTTTCCCCCTCTCCTTCTTACCACAAATTGGTTTTTAATGCCTATGTATTCAAGGGAAGAACCTGCTCAACCCACAGTGACACTGTTTGGTGTACCTCCTAACCCACAGTGACACTGTTTGATGTACCTCCTAAGCTCTGATCACCTAATCCATTCTTTGCTGGGAAGCAGGCTTGCTGAGAAATGCTCTGAGTCCATAGAGCTGTCTACCAGAGTCTGCAGACAGTCTAAGAAACGTTTGGAGAGAAGGACCTGACTTGTCCGAAGAGCATTTGTCTTATTTTTCAAGGTATCAGAAACTGCAGCTGGACTCCATTTACTGCCTGGTAGGTGGCAATATTCCTTACAGTTTCTACAGCACTTCCAATTTCCAATTCTGTAGAAATTGCTCCAACTCTGCTCTATCACTCAGATCTTCCTGCAAATCATTGTGATGCTGCTTTAACATCGTCAGTCCTTTGTGCTAAGAGTGATCCAGAAAGCAGAGGGTCTTGTTGACAAATTTAATAGAGGCTTGGCACAGAAAACATAAAGACCTTAATTCTAGATTTTCAAATGGCACTAGGGACTTCACATAGTGTTAAAGGAGATGTACCCTAACATCTGCATTTCTTTCTGTTGCAACCCCTTATCTGCAGTCCTTCAGAAAATATGTGCCCAGAACCACAAATCCAGCCAAGTCCTACTATAGCTGATCCTATTCAAACAAAAACCAGTGGCATTCATTTCTAACCACGACTCATACAAAGAAGCCAGTTGTCCCCAAAACAAGGAGAGACAAATATCAGACAGAATTCCTTGAACATTTCTAACATCCCAGGAACAGCCTGGTGGTGGTCATCCAGACTGTGACCCTCTGCGGCCTTTCTCCTCAAAGGAAGATGCCTTCTCAGATGCTGGGGCTGACAGGCTTTACAATGTGTGTAAATAAGAGGAAGAAATGGAGGGTGATGGTTATGCACTCCATGCATTAAGCAGTACTGAATCCTACACTAACAAGTGGACAAGTCCTTCACTAGTATCAGTTGGCTAAGAATGGGATAGCATGAGCCAGCATCCACCCAACACACACGCTAAGACAGCTCAGGGCTGCCCTTCAGACCCAGGAAACTGCTGCTGTGTTCTCCACATTGACAAGCAAGCAGAGGTTGCAGCCTCAAGTTTTGGTCACAGTCTAGAAAGCAGCTTGAAACTTGACTGGTGGTGGTGTTTTAAAACGAGCACTCAGATCTTAGAGCTCTATGCAGCAGTAAGAGGAAGGTTGTGCAGCTTCCCCATGCAGGTTCAAGACGACTGTCTGCAGCACACAGAAATTCCCTGACAAGTGACAAAGCTTCACTTTAGGCATGAGAAAAGGATGAGGGTGCATCCCAGGGCTGGAAAGGGATAGTTCAGATACTCTTAGGCCACTCCTGCCTATTGCTGTTTGCCTTATAGGTGCTTAACTGGTGATGTAGTTCTTTTAAGCTGTGTTGCTCAGGTGTCTGGTTTTTTAACCTGCCCTCATTGCCTATGCTCTGTGTTTGGCTCCAAGGCTTCCCTTTTCTCATGGTAAATTCACAAATAAGAAAAGCCTGGAAACATCTCTAGGACAAGGGCTGGAAAGTGAACTCAGCCCCAGTTCACCAAAGTACGTCAGGTGTTTGCATTGATGTGGGACCATAAATCATAGTGTAGTAAGCTGCTCTGGACAGATCCTTGTCCAGCATAACACTGTCCAATAGCCACAGAGGTTTTGCCTGCTTCTAGAGAAGCATTTAGAGCTTCAAAGATTTGAAAAATAAAATAGAATAATAAAATAAAATAAAACAAAACAAAAACCAATAGGGAGTTAGAGAACCTAAACAAGTGATCGTGTCCGAGTCTAAGCAACAACAAAAAAATCCAAGTCTCTATTTTGTTGCTCTCTTAATAATGTAATAGTAGCCAGATGTATGTTGCCTGTTTCTTCAAAGTAAACTGCTTTTTAGAGAAAAAAGCCCTCATTTCGCAATTTGCTGATGCAGTACACCAAGCTTATGCCAGAGGAGAGTTGGCTGACATGCATATTTTCCAGTTCATGCATCTTATGGGTAAATTATCTTTTATTTATCTTTCTATGCTTAGCTCAATACAATAAACTTTTCTACTGGGTCACTGAAAAACTTCATACCATGCCTGAACAGTGATTTTCTGTATGCACAGTGCATACTGCCTTTCAAGTACTGCATCACGCTTCTGTCTAGATACAGCTCAGTACAGCAGCACCAACTTAAAGCTCTGTCCCACCCAGGTCCTCCTCCTGGGAACCTCAAATGTCCCAGCAGTTGCAAGGAGTTAGTAGAAACCTGGGGCAGGAAGCGCAAATGAACAATAAAAAGGGGTAAAGGCATTTGCTGACACAACAGGGCTGCAAAACCGTGCACCTGAGCAGACCAAACTAGTGAGAGAATTGACGCTGGACTAGTCTTGAGCTGCAGCGGAGCTATAATCCCAGCTGCCCCTGTGGCAGGTGACAACTGAGGCAGAGCCTGGGGTATTTTGTGTGCCTGTCAGTCATGTGCCATCGCCACAAGAGCAGATGGGGCAGGCACGGCACGCAGGGACCTGCCTGTGCGGCAAGCAAATACACAGAACTCATTCAAGGCGCTTTCCCTGAATACGCTCGTTGGTTCACCCTCAACCCAGTCCCGTGTGTGGACAGTCGGCAAATTTGGCCTCAGGCCCAGCCTTGAGGCTGCTCTTAAAATTCAGCGTCGATGCAGCGACAGTGTCAGCTTTAGCATTGCATCTCAGGAAGTCGGCTTCCCCGCACACGTGCTGAGCAGGGCTGCAGGTCTGTGCTCTGCTCCTGTATGTGGATCCAGCAGACCAAACATTTGCCCAAGGTAACTGCTGTCTACTCCTCAGAGGGCTGCAATTGGAGGGCAGAAGGAGCTCAACTCTTCCTGACAAAGCAATGGAAGGAACGTGTTAACTCACCCCAAACTGTGAATCACTTCTGAAAAGGCAGACCTCTTCCTGGTATGTTTATACATATAGAGAATCTGCACAAACATGCCACATGTCTAAGCACATGGACTCAGCCATATGCACCCATGAATACACACACGCTTCCTTCCGTGTGCGTGTGTGTGCATACGTATCCCTCTGCCAGCACCAGATTTCTGGCAGGCAGCTCCTTCTGCCCTTGCCCCACAAACAGCAGGCACTAATTCTCCCATCTGCAGACTTCACCCTTTTCCTTGCCTTGCTTTCTTGCCTGCCAGCAAACATGCCCTCTCTTTACCTAGTCAGTCTTGCAGCCTCCCCACCGCTTCCTGAACTGGTGCTTTTTAATCAAGCAAAATCTCTGTTGAAGCATGGTGCCATCAGGGGAAGAGCTGGAAGGACTAAACGTTGCAGTGACTAGACAGCATCATGTGCTGAAGCCCCTTCACATCCCATCTCTGATTGATGCCCCAGTGACACAGCTGGGCACACCTGAAAGCCCCAGAACAACATGTCCTGAGCGCACAACATACCACTCATCTTTACCCTGGCTTATGGTGGACTGTATTGCATGCTGATGATACAAACACAACAGCAAAAGATCACAAACAGGGGTATCAAATATGCCAGATTCTATTTTTCTTTTGTTTCACTTAAAATTCATCTATCTATTGGTTTTATAATTCTGTGTAGCATAGTGATGCTCTGGCTCTAAGCCAAAGGCAGTAGTATTTTGAGGCAGCTGACTGCAGGGTTAAAAATTGGGTTAATACATTTTAAAAACCAGCTTTAATATTAGGTGGTCATCTGCCTTCCCTATTAGATCAGTCTTTTTAACCTTTAGCTATGCTATTTAGCTGCATGCTTTTCGTGCAATATCACAGTTATTTGCAGACCTGATTTTGTCCCAGCACTTCTATCTTATGAGTTTCAAGAGATACCATCAAATCCAGCTTCATCCACTGCAAAGATTAAACCTTCACAGAGGACTGAATTGGGTCTGATTAATGCAGAAATGCAATTACACTTTCTTTTCCTGACTCCTCACGTAAGTTTTTTAAACCCCTACAAGTATTAAACTTGGTCCAGGGTGGAGATGGTGCAGATGTTTGTTCTGAATGACTGTCCACTTTTTACTACTCTCACACAAGAATGACAAATTCGAGTTCAGTGTATTTGTTTTGACAGCATTGCTGAATTCAGCAAGCTCGAAAGACCATCGTGATGTCTGTCCAAACCACTTTTGTATAATTATATCAGGTGAGACAACCATGCCTCTTCCTGGACTCTCCTCCCTAAGAAAAACAATCAGACAAAAATGAGAGGCAAAAAGGAGGGTAGAAGGAAAACAGAGAGCATAGATAAAGATAACTCTGCAGTTTTGACTAAAAGCATTCTTACAACAAAACCAGGCCCAAAGCTGGCCAGCATGTCATATCCCCAGCCCTCCCAATCCTTCCTAGGTTGTGTCATTTTAAAAACCTGCAAGCTGAGAAATCAAAGAGAGGCTAGGCATACAAGGAAAGCAAGCACAGAGGCACTGTAAGGAATTAATACACAAAGACCTGTGGGATTAGTGGCTGGAGATTTAGGTCTGTGCACAGTCACAGAGACTGGAAGACATGGCATGCAAAAAGATTTGCCTTGAATATCAGAGTTTCCCGGTCAAAGGTTTTTCCAGCTCTGCCTTGCAGAACGGGAAGGCAACGGCAGCAGAAGCAAGTCTACAAAGAAACAACGGCCGACTTACTGCCCCAGCACTAGACCCCTTCCTCCCAGTCAGGGCTGTCACAAAGGCTGGTTTGGTTTTGTTGGGGCTGTTTGTTTTGCTTTTGGAAGGATACACTTTGTCCTTGAGATATTTTTTTTTTTTTGAAAGGATTCTCTTTTTTCTTGTGTTTTTTTTTTTTTTTTTTTTGGACAACCAACATTTGGGGCGATGCCATAGATTCCATCAATGCGGGAGCCTGCTGCGCCTTTTCTTTCTAGACTGAGCCCCCAGCCTGCGAGACCAGCATGATGCCTCTTGATCCTTCCAAATGAAATTAGGAAAATGGGCCGGCTGACTTGCATCTGCCCTACGCTGCACCAAACGACATTGCAGAGAGGGCGCATTTGCTAGGAAAAGTAATAAATGTAATTTCCTCTGTGAATTAGCTGTGCCACACTGGCTCCAAAAGGGGTCGAAGGGAGAACAAGAAAAGAGCCACTGTCTGTTAAAAATATCAGCCCCTGACTTATCAAAGGAAGGAGGATATCGGGTCACACTTCAAAACCTAATGACAGCAGTTCAGGGGATTTGCTCAGACCCATTTTCTGAGTTCAATTTTTACGGGGCACTGGGTACCTTTGAGCAGGCAAGGAGCCCTCTGTTCCTTTGAGGAGAAGGTGACTGAGGGATAGACCATGGGGATGGAGGGGAGGGCAAAGCAGGGCACTGGGTTGTACCCCTGGCTCTGTCAGTGCCTAAAATGACCTTGTGTAGAAGCAGGAAGAATTTCAGGTCGGCAGAATGTAATTACTCTGGTTGGAAAGTTGCCAAGATTCTGGCATTAACATCCCGACCGCCTGTAAAAAATGCCACAGGGCCAGAACTATAGATTTCTCCATCACTGGAAAAACAGCACTGGAGAGGTAGAGGAGCCTGTCAGCTCTGCGAGCAGCTTGAATTGTTATAGTGGGGGTTGCAAAAACAGTTATGTTTTCCAAATCTCTCTTTTAATTTAAAAAACATGGCTAAATTAAAGGAAAACAGTGGATATTTATCCCCTTTCCTCTCTTTCAGGAAAGGAAGAAGAAATGCCCACAGAACTGTGGCGAATACGTCCTGGTGCGATAGCGCACAGATTATTTTTGTTTGCACCAGATTTTTTCCCCTCTCTTCCCCCACCCTCACTGCCTTTTGCAAATCAATCTCATTCAGGACAAAGTCCACAGCAGACAGTGCAACATTCAATTCTGGCACTGTCCCGACACCAGATGAAGACTGTGGAGCTACAGTGCCCCCAACAAAACAGAGGTGAAGCTCCTTTTTCTAAGCACCTCCATCTACTTTGCTGTGGTTGATGGGAAGCCAAACTGAGTGCCCTACGCTTGGCCGAAGTTTTAACAGAACCCTCTGTAGCACAAGCAGCAATAATATTAGTGCAGGGACTAATATTATTATTGGGACCTGCTGAGTTTCAATGCAAGAAGAAATGCTTTGTACAACCAGGTGTGGACATTTCCTACACAGGTCTTCAAAATCCAGGGGCCCAACCTTGTGCCAGAGGAGGGGAAAGGACATGCTAGCACAGCAGCTGTATTGGATTATACTCTTAATTCTCAGAAATGTAAAGAAACACTTTCCAGCATGCGATCACTTGCGTTTCAAGATTAGTCTTGAAAGGGCAGAAGCGAATTCTTCCCTTTCCTGGCACTCTCCCCTTGTCCCACAGGGGATCAATCAGCTTGTAAACTGCAGAGGAAAGTTTGCACACAATAAAGATTCTTTTCAGATACAGCATTTGGCAGGGGCTCATTAGGGGGAAAAATGGCACCGCTCTAGTCAAAAGGAATGGCATTAACTTTTTTTCTTGCGAAAGGCAGAGGGTAGCAGTTACACAGAAACAGGCATGAAGTTACAAGGGCTGGGGGGCCCCATGGGCAAACCAGAGGGAGTCTGAGATCCACGTGGCATCACCGTGTACTCCATGTGCAGTCACGCCCTATGGCAGAGCCACGGCTGTGCAGTATGACTCCACTTTTAGATCAGAGCTGCATCTCCTCACATCATCCTTCTACAGAAGAGCTTGATAAAGCAAGATGGAATGTTCACTGTCACCATCTCTCACATCTTTCTTTTCACCTTGTCCTTTTTCTTTTCCTTTTTAAAGTCCAGACTCTGAAAGCAGATCATGATGAAACACTTGTATTTTCAAAGGTAGCTTCTGTCCTCCACAAGAAAGCATAACAAATGTTGGGGCTCCAAAACAGAAGCAAAAGAACAAAACTTTTTAATTATTTTTTTTTCAAGATTTCCTGGTCTTGCAGTATCAGAGGCCTGCTCTCAGAGTGGCAAGATTGCTTGAAGGCCTTGAGGCCTTCTGCCTCAGGAACTTGCTTTTCATACCTGACCCCCAATATCTAAACACATGTGGAGGAACACCATGTTTTCATTGCTTTCCTACAGTTTTTGCTGTTATAATTATTCCTATTTTATGAAAGCTAACAAGAGAGATGCATAGTCTACCTGTCTATGAAGGCTGTCTTTTTCCCAGGGGGAAATCTGTAAGCTATGCACACAAAGTCAACCACTTTTGCACATTTTTGGTGGAAGTGCATTTGCTAATTTTGCTAACAAGGGAAACCAGGAGCAGACTGCCAAAGAAACTCTCATAACGGCAAATGAAGCACTCAGTGCTATTTTTTGTATACGCACAAAGCTGTTTGGTCCCAGTATGCCCAGTCCTCAGAGTAGAATCCCCACCTTCCTCTGTTTTGACTTACTTTGATTGCATTTCATCTGTAGCATCAGCCCAGATTGAACTCTAAAAGAATAGTTCCCCTGAACATATTAAAAAAGACCAAAAAAAGGCAGTCGTGAGATGTCTCAGAATATGCAAGATGATGCCCTGCTGTAATACAGAAAAACACCACAAGAAGAAGATAAGCATAAGCTCAAGCGAAAAAAGATGCAGGAAAAACTGACCCCAAGCTTGTATTTTGGGCAGGGAAAGAAAGCTCAGCTGGTGTGGCATTCTAGCACAGACCAACATTATTTTGATCACCACACATTTTAAATGATGATACAAAGCTGTCTGTGGAAGCACTGCCTTCCTCAGAGGCACTGTGTAGGTCCACGACCTGCTGAGATTGTATGATAGCAATTATTTGATAATGTGCAAGCAATGTATCTCCACCTCAAATTCCCAAGCCTGCAGCTTAGGGCACTTAGTTAATCGCTGCAGGTGCTGCTTTTATATACAACAAATTTCAAAGACTTAAGCACATCTTTATCCAGATGCAAATATGCCATACATCTAAGGGAGCATGAGTATTAATCTATTAAATCCTGAATAGGTGAGTTGGCCCCAGACTGCAGCCTTTAAAGTATTCCTCAGTTCCTGAGGAACAACGATATGAAGCAAGAGCAGCAAGAAACCACCAAGGACTTACTAGGTGCTCACAGTGATGTCAGTGCATTGTAATATGATAGTCCCAGTGGAACTTTAGGAAAGAGTATTTTCTTTTTTTAGAATGGCAACAGTCTAATTTTCTGGCCTCCCCAGGCATGATTGGGAGTCTCACATTTCTGGATGATCTGGATTAGTGTAACTTTAATCTGTCACAGAGCTCATTCCATCACCAGCTCTGGCAACAGTCCAGGCACAGGACAGAAAACCTCCAATACTTTCCTTGGGAGCCTTCCTCTCTCCATCCCCTTCATATATATGGTGATGGAGCCTTTTCTGACTCAGAAATAAGCCTTTCTTATATTCCTATTTCCTCTGGGAGCCTGAAATAGCCACACAACCATCTGCCACAGGTATCATTCCTCCCATTTTATCACATCGTATCACTACATGACTCAAAGGCCACAGAGTAGACAAGTATCAGATCCAGAAATATGTACTAATTTTTTACATCTGCAAAAAATAAAAGTATTAAGCAAACAGCAACTTATAATGAGCTATTTTATTGGTTCTGATTTGTATCAGTTTTGAGAAAAAGGTGTTGACTGCATGAAGAGTCCTTCACTCTGTATCGTACTAAAAATAGAGGGGGAGAGGAAAAAATCGTCAATACTCGGTTAAAAATAGACTCTCAACCTTTCCTTTGGTCAGTCCGGTAACTAAGAGCAGGAAACAGAGCTCTGCTGAACAAAACTAGAATCGTGGCATTTCTCATATGTGCTGGCAGATTGAACTATGATCGTTATGAAGTGGTCCCCCCCTCCCCTTCCTGCAACCATCCACCATGTCTTCCTTGAGCAACATCCCCATTGCAGGGGGGTCACCTGGTAGAGGCATAGTAGCTATTCTACCACCATCATGTGTCAAAGTTAACTTCACAGTGTGTTTTTTGGTATCTCCCGTAAACTGTCAAGAGATAAGATGTTCCTCACCACCAGATCCTCTGTCCTACTTAGCAGAGCTGTTCTGACTGGCTCAAAAGGAGATTAAAAGTTGTTTTCTAAGAGTTTGCA
>WEIS01013011.1:6356-19590 GCA_013389965.1 Todus mexicanus
CGCCGGGACGGGGCCGCGCCGGAGCCATTGGCCGCCCGGAGCCATCAATCAGCGGGGAGGGGGGGGCGGGCTAGCCCGGAGCCCCGGGGGCCGCGGCCGGGGCGGCCCCGGGAGCCGGAGGTGGGGGGCGGCCGGGAGCGCAGGTACCGGGGGTCGGCGGCGGAGGAAGGTGTAGGGGGGGGAGCAGGGGTCCGCCCCCCGCTCCCCCGGTGCCTCCGCCTTGGAGGCGGTGGGGAGGCTGGAGCGCGGAGTTGGCCGCGAAGTGCAGCGCAGCATCGCGGGGCTGCCGGGGCAGTTGGCAAATCCCCCCCGAGGCGCAGGGTAATGCGGGGCGAGCAGGGGGTTGGGGGGCGCTCCGGCTCTGGGGGTGCAGCGGCGGCAGGTGCCCGAGCTCCGGGGGGTGGAACGCGGGGTGGCGGTGGCGGGATCAACAGAAGGTGTTGACACGGAATTAACCCTTCCCGTCTCCTGCCTTTCAAAATGTTCTTTCACAGCCCGAGACCAGCCAGAAGGCAAATTTTTGAAATTCAGATGAGGAAGGAAGGCGTAAATATTTTATTGGGGGGGGAAATGCTTTTTTTTCCCGCGTGCCTGTGTGTGCCTGGCAGTACCCAGAGCTTGTGCGCGCAGCTGCCCCACAGAGGGACCGTTACCTTTCCCTATGACTTAGCTGTGCCTATTTACAGATAGAGGGGTTTTTTTTTCGTCACGGCTTTAGTATTCTGATGAAAATGAGCTGCCCGTAAGTTGGTGTCAGCCCTTTTGTGAGCAAGTGCCGGTTTATACCTGTACAGCCGACTGGATGTATACAATGGCACGGCTCCTGCCTCACTGGCCGTGCAAATCCCTGCTGGAGAAGGTTTGTTGCTCCCGGGATAACCGCTCTCTTTGGGAAAACGCAGCATGCTAAAGAATAAAAAAATAAAAATTCTTCATTTAGGTTTTTAATGCAGTCGTTCTTTCGCAAAACCGCCACGTAAGGCGTGGAAGATATTACACATTGTTTTACTTGACAGATGTGGAGAATAATGCAACTTTTATCCTTTTATACTCATCTCCTGTATGTAATCTTCAAAGGGTGACTGCAGTTGGAGAAAGAAGAACAGTAGTGATTCAAAGTAGCCTTTTTATTTTTTTTTTCTTTAGCTTGTGGGCCTAAAATAAAACTGTTTTTAAAGTTTTGAAGTGTTCAGCTCCTTTTTAATATTTTCTTCAGAGAGGTTCACAGTAAAGAAGGTAATAATTAGATACTTCTGGTAGGTGAGCTGTAGTACTTCATGGAGCACTACAGAGAAATTGGAGAATTGACACAGAAGCCAGCTTCAGATTTTACTTTTTTTTTTTTCCTAGTCTGGCATTTGTTGTTGAATTTCATTTTAAAAGGATGCTTTGTTTGGCTTTGTCTTAATTTAAATATAGAGGTCTGTCCTTAAGATTAAAGATTGGAACAATGGGAAGCAGTTGCATCTTATATACTTATAATCTTACTGAAAGTCAACTTTAAAGTATTTAATGCAGCTATTCAAGTATCCTCTTTTCATTTGTTTTATGCCAGTTAGTTGTAATTTCTTCCTGTAGCATGGATTGTTATAAACCTTGTAAAAAACGCTTATTATCTTTATGTATAATTCACTCTAGTGAACAAATTGGATTTTTTTTTCCATGAGTGAACTATAATATGAAATTTAATGTTCTGACCTTTCTTACGCTAGATTACTGAAAACAGCGTGATTTAGCTTTTTCGAAAGTCCAGACATATTTTTGTTGCTGGTTTAATGTGTTGTTTTATATTTTAGCTTTTAATTGGGGGAAAAATAACTTTAGACATGTAATTTTCACGCTGCTACTTAATTTATGCAAATGCTGAAGTTCTTGCTGCATAGAAGAAAACTTTTTTTTTCTTATTTTTTTTTTTTCCCTGGGAGCTTTTGATGGCCAGCGGTCTGGTTAATGACAGTCATTTCTCTAACAGGAAGATGTTTTCATTTGTATTTACTTCCCAGTGCAGGGCAATTACGCTGCTCTGTGTTGCACACTCCTCCATAGTTTCTCTCTCAAAAGAATTACAGTAGTTGGAACAGGACTGCAATTTGAAGCAGGTGTTGTGTTTTACTGTTATGCAAAATAACACTAAAATATAATTGTAAGGGAAATTAAGGAAACAGCTGCAAACTTGGTGTGGTAACCGCTACATTGTGATTTGTGAGCAGTTGTTTCATACATCTTACATCACTGACACAACACAGATTTCATTTAGTAAAGCTCACCTTGATGATTTTTACTCCTGAAACTGTTGCACTTATTTTTATGAGGGGTGTTAGTGCAAAGACCAGACCATAACCTTTATTATAGAGATACACTGTCTCAGTAGTGGCTCAGTTTTTAAATGGGAACTTTTATGATTTAATTTATTTTTGTTTCTTTGGGGATTTTTTTGTTTGTTTTGTATGTATGTTTGTTTTTCCTCTAATACAAAAGAAGATGAAGGATAGAACCCAATTACTGGAATGAAGGTTGCAGAATGTCTTAACCCAACTAACATATGGAAGCCTACATAGGCCTGAGGTTGTAAAATAGTAAAATAAATGGCCTATAGCAGGCCATCTGCCATTTGCAGGACATTTCTATCATGCTTCATGCCAAAGTGGAAATTAGTTTTTGTATTAAAAATATATTTTGAATACAAATCAAAGATTCCAAATGTTTAATGTTACACATGGCAAACACATTGCTGTCTGGGAGCTAAGAGAAGTCCAGGAATATCACACTGGAAAAAATATTGCTTAGTTTGATGCTTAGGGCTCGTTCTCTTTCCTGCCTCCTCGTCTTCCCAGTAAGGACTGATTTACTTTTGTAAATTACACACCAGATATGACAAACACACGTTTGTGTGTGGCAGCTAAAGGGAGAGGATCCACTGATGCAAAGTGTCATGATTTCTCGGGAAGTCCATGCAGCTAGAGCAGCGTACCCAGCTGAGGAGCTACCTCGTAAACAGGGCTTTTAAGAGTTGCTCGTCTTGAAAGTATTATTCGAACATCAGCTGATCAATTCTCACAAAGTCCCTCTGAAAGGAAGGCAGCTGAGGTGTCCTCAGTTTATTCATTGTAGAAATTGAAGCTCAGATTCTGTGCAGGGATATCAACAGAGATCATATTTGAGAAGTTTCTTGGGTATAGTCTTAGGCTCATGTTCTAGAATGCTTCCAGTCTTAATGCAAAATATGTTTAAGAACGCTTTGAAGAAGTGAAAGAGGGATGCAGAGAGGGAAGAGCATATTTTGTGCAGAACTATTTATGCATATAATTCCACTTAAATGTGTCAGATAAATCATTACTGTCTGGATCCAAACCAGTTTCATTGTTAGTGAACTGTGTTGTGGATATTTTGTTAACATTGTCTAGGTTCTAGCCTTTCTCCGGACAGGCAAATACTTTGATTCAAAAGTATCTAGGTGTACAATTTGCTTTGCAATTTTAAATTTTTCTGCTTTGCATCAGCTTCGCCTAAGTCTCTCAGATGTAACGCATTTTGTAAAGCTAAAACAGGGCCTTGAATATGAGTGTGTGTATTTGTGGAAAGCCATTTGTCCTTCAGGAAACTGGGTCCACTTTTTAATTCATGTGTGCAATTAGCACGAAATGCTATTTAAAATAAAGAATAGTAAATGTGGAGTATTTAACTGGAGCTTTCAACACTGATTTTATTTTCTTTTCTATTTCCCCCCTGCCACTGAAGATACAGCTTTACTTTAAGCATTCATCCTTTGGATGTATTTAACGAAGATGGAGTTAAATGATGATGTAATTATTTAAAAGAAGTGAATAGTAATGTTTAGAGAGTTGGGTGATATGTACATCAAAAATATAGAAAAAGATCTTTGAATGGATATCAGGACAGGATGACGNAACTCGCCTGAGGGACCCATTGCTTTAGAATTTAAGCTCCCTTCCCCCAGCCCTTACGCTCAGCTGCGAAATAGGCCTAATTGGGACTAATTGTCCCCCCTGATCAGTGAATCCTTTGTTGCGAGTGGAACGTGTGCCGCATGCTGCATTCCACCCGCAACCCGCAGCACAAAGGCGGTGGGGGCTGCCCAGGAGTTCCTCCCAAGAACCACAAACACCCCCTTGAACAACAACCCTGGCCCGAGCTTCAACCACCCCAGGGCTGGGGAGTGGGGAGCTGAAGGCTTCTTAGCTCACCTTGTTGTTGCTGGGCATTGTGTGACCCGCAGGATCGCTCTGCTGCACGGTGCTTTGGCACAATGGGCTGAGTTAAGAGCTAAGTACCAGTTGTAACTCTGAATTTCCTTCCCATTGTTCAGTTTGGTTTGATCTTTATCGGTTATTTTGGTGGTTCTTTTTTCTTTTAACATTAATAGACCGCAAAGCACGTGAAACTAAAACAAAGCCGACATCTCTTGACCTCCTGCGAGCCATTGTGAGGCAGGATTTTGAGCGATGTCGCACTATTGAATTTGATAAGGATTTTGCATAATAAGGGCGGGAAAGTTGTGTGGAACTTCATTGCATTTTTGTTATGTAGACGCCTGCCGGAAGAGTCACAATGTCAGAGTTCAGCACCTTCTAATAGGATTTCTTGTGGTTACAATCTTCCTAAGGGCAACTTTAGGAAGGATGCTGAAGAGTGGCTGTCCTGCATGTGCCTTTTCAAGGTGGAAAAAGTCTTCTTCAATTACATTTGGTTTATTACGACAACGATGATGTAGCTCTTTTAGAAATATCTCTATTTCTTGATTAGCTTTTCTGGGCTTTTGTCAGCAAATTTCTGTTGTGTGGTTTGCGCCCCAGACTGCACTTCTGACTGTCATTAAGTACAGATTCTATGTAGAGAATGAATTCAGAACAAACAGAACATATACAGGAAGCAGTTTTGAAGAACCCCTTGTTGACATTGATTTCAGTGGGACCTGGTTTTAGGACCAGCTACTTCAACATTGTAAAAATTGCTCATGCTCACAAACATTTATACAGCTACTTTAATAATCTGTGTATCTCTGAAATGAAACTGGCTCAACAGATGTCTTAAAAGATATTTTACTTGTCTTGACAAATTGTACAATCAAAATAAATGCCAAAATTATAAAGTACAATATAGTGATGGTATTTTAAAGTATTTCAGTATTCAACTGAAATACTGTAGCTTTCTTAAAATCAGTAATTTAATTTCAAGGAAGGGTGTAGCATACTAAAAGGGAGATTAAATATTAGAAAAATTGGAATGGGACTAGTCTCAGGTTTACAGTGGAAGCGAAGAAAACTATGTGATAGTGCGGGAGGCGAGTTCAGGTCTAGGTCTGTATAGCAAATGGTGGGTGTTAGAAAACCCATTGAGGAAAAAATTACAGGATCCTACCAGGTGTTAAGAGCTTTGGGGAGAGGAAAGCAAGGACGTGAAGATATGACTATGGCTGTGGGTTTATGCGGTGGTAAGAACCATAATTTCTGGGGAGGAGAGATTAGAGCATGTGGTAGCTTCAGAGGGGGTCCTTGTTTGTCTTCCCAGTGTTTTGTAATGAAAGCATTGTGTATATTTCTGAAAAAGGATGTCTCAAGTGAGAAACCTGAACAGAAAATTGGTAAAAGCAGTATTAACAAAGAAACCATGATCTGTTGACCCTGTTGTATCTTTGCTAGTGCCACACTGGTGCAGCTGTCAGGATTGTTTGGCTTGTTTTGGCTTTACAATCTGCTTTTCTTTTTTTCTGTCTTTTTTTTTTTTTTCTTTCTTTCTTTTTTCCTAAGAGGGAGTATCATAAGGTTTTGTTTTTCTCTGGTGGAAAAAATATTTTAAAAAAATCATAGGATGATGGGAAATGGGTAAAGCAACATGAGAACAGTTATGCCATGTATGTGAACAGCAGGGCAATACATTGTTCCAGGGCCCTGCTGCACACAATAAACCAGCAGCTGGGTGCAGCTTAAGAACGATGTTCTTTCCTGAAAGAAATAATTTTTTTAAAAAAGCAATTTCTTTATAGATGTGAATTTACATGTGCAAAGGTGAGAACTGCATTTTGGGCATATACTGAGCCATTTCTGGTTCTAGCATCTTTTTTGAGCCCAGCTCTCATCTCACACAGTAAATGGAGAGGCTGTGGAATATCACTAGCGTAAACCTGGTGGTTAGGGCAGTGCTGGCATTACTCTGCCTGTTCGTGGGACATGTCGTGCACTTTTTTGCCCTCTTTCATCTTGTGCCTTTCTCATGAGTGTTGTGTAGTTGGATCAGCAGGGCTACAGTTCTCTTTTATCATCTTTAGGTATATTTTTACATGAGCACTTCTTAGTGACTGCACTGAAGTGTACTCTCAGGTAAATAGCAGTGTGTTAAAGCTCTCTTTGCCTGGGCTGGCTGTGACAGTGGGTTTGGCTGTTACTTAAACTCTGCTATACTATGACTTTTGAATTACTTTGCCTAGTCTTTGTATTTTATTTCTCTACTAATTAATGTTTAAACAGGTGTTCTAAAGACCATTTCTATTGTATGGTTGTTTTTCACAAAGGGATATCATGTTAAATATTTTGTCATCTTGGAGCGATGCTCCCACCCGCAGGTTTGACTCATTTGCTGAAGATCAGAAACGTTTGTATTTGGATGCTTTTTACAAGTCATGTTTACTTTCAGTTAGTCTTAATTAAGTGCATCACCTTAGTTCCCTGCTTTAAAGGGCAGCTGCAAAATAGTAACAATTATAATGTGCTTGCCTTTGCTTCCTAATAGTAATTATTCTTCTGGAAGTCTTTGTACTTTCCCATTTTTGTGACAGAAATTGTGACTTGAAAGAGGCAAATGCTTCTTGCTCTTTCAGGGTAGTGCTGCCAAGTATTATTATTATAGGTTGATTTTGTTTTTGCAAAAAAAACCCCCACAAACCTTGTAAACCTGTTTAGACCTTTGAGGTGTTCTATATATATGAAGTCAGCAGTGCCAACAATACCAGTGAGCAGCAGTAGGACGCAGTCTGGTGACAGGACGGGCACGTGTGGGAGGAGCTGACAGCTCTGTTTTAAGCTGCGGAAGGCTTCATCCTGTGAAACCACAGCCTCAAAGTAAAGAGGATAGAGAAAAATTCTACAATCGTAAGCAAACAGAAGGAAAAAAAGAAAAATTGACTAAAATTAGAAGATAATTGAATTCATCAGATGCATTTATCATTTGCTTAGAGTTCTCTCTTTATTTTTTTTTTTGTAAGACTTTTTCTTTTTTCCTTTCCTTTAACTCCACAGCTTACAGCAGCCACCACACTGGGTCTTTAAACCATTTTAATTTCACAGGAATTACTAAGGCTCAGTTTTGTGGAACCTTCGTGTGTCATCCATTTTTTTCTTCAGTCCAATGGAAATGAGCTGAGAGGAAAAGGAGAAGAATCCAAATGGAAAATTACTTACTCCAGGTTTTCACCAGAGAGAAAAATCTTCCTGTTTGGGTACAACACATCATTTACATTCACAGGACAAAAAAAAAAGAGGGGAGAGTGAAATTAACTTTGTGTATCTGTTTTGTAAAATGCCCCTTCTGCCAGGCCCAGCTGGAGAGGGTGATGAGTTCTGTGGAGATAAACTAGCTGTGGCCTGAACTGCTGCAGGCTGAGTCTTTCAGATGAGTTCATTAGCTTGCCTTCAGTCTCGCCAGAATGGCTTGGTGGCTTGTTTTTAGGATACTCAGAGTACACTTTAAAAGTCTGGTGTGGTTTAAATTCAGTAGTAGGGGAGTAAGAAAGATAGAGGATTCTGTGCCAGAGAAAAAGTCTCCTAAATGAGTTTATGTATACTTGGAGATACATTGAACAATCTGTAACTACATAATTTTACTGCCTTTTCTGTACTGGAGTAATTCCCTGTGTGAATATTCTTACTTTAAAACAAAGTATAAACAGCATTTTGTATTAGCAGAACTATATATATAGAGTTGAGTAATGTATTTAAATGTACTAGTGTGTATACATGTGTATATATAATAATAATAGTAATATAAAGATAGAGCTGTATAATCATAGAAGAAACTTTCAGCTGTGACGATGCCTTAAATTGTTAAAACTCAGAGATCTTACTAGACTAGTAAGCTTGAGAAATAGGATCTTGCTTTTTTTGTGTGTGTGATGTAACCATCCTGCATTTAATGGGTTTTATAAACGCCCACTGAAATTGGTGGGAAATCATGCATGTGATTTGTCATATTCTCAACTTTTGTTTCATATAAGGTGTGTTATATTTAGTGAGAGGGGGAAAGAGTTAGCATTGGTAGAATATGGGCTCATTTGACATTTACAGAGCAGTAGAGTTCATACATGTAATAATACTGGTTGAGAGAATGCAGAGATTCAGTCTTAAGCTAGTTAGCTGTACCTGCTGTGACCGGGCAGGCTATTGCAGTGATCCTGATGGGATAGGGGATTGTCATTTTGGTGAATATTGTCGCTCTCTGTGTTAATAACACTTCTTACAAAAGCATACATAACTCATGACCACCTAAGTTCCTTTTCAGTACTGATTTTTCNTACTGATTTTTTAAAATCTTAAGCATATAATAAATTCCAAACTTCAATTTTACATGTAAAATGAGAATAAAAACTTCTCATGAGGATACATTTATGTTTAAAGCATCTTGAGATGCTCGAGTAGAGTATGCTGGAAGTGAGTTGTTCACACAGTGGTGATACACAGCTTGGGGATTGCAGTTTTGTAATTAAAACCCCAAATGAGGCCCCTTGTATTGTGTTTATGCAGTGTAATCATCCTGTGGTAAAGTCCTAAAAAACTGAAGAAGTTTCTGACCTCCGTTCTTGTCATTGTAAAAAGGAATAATACCAACCTACCTTTCAAAAAATGTTCTGACATCCCTGGAAGGCTGATGCTGCCAAAGTGCCAATGTTACTATTGTTATCATTACAAATGTAGGACACGTTTAAAATAATTTTTTGTCACCCTCTTAGATTGCCCTGTCTAACCTAAGATGCACGCCAGGTCTGGTTTGAATTGGTGGAATAACCCTTTACCTGGAGCGTTAGTGGGAACAGGCTGCCTGAGCAGTCTCTGTGCCTTTCACAGTCCATCGCTCAGTCCCTCGGTGTGAGCTGTCGCCTTGTGCAATTACCACTGGGTGTCTTGAGTGTAGAAAGATGAGCCTGTAGGTTGCTTCCAGGGCTGCAAAGAGATGAAGTTCTTGACACGCAGGCTTCAGTGCTCAACCTGCCACTCCTCAGCTGCTTGTTCCTGTGCCTGTGCCATATGCTTTGCCGCCCAGTAGTGTTGGCAGAGCCTTTTGTGAGGCTGCTGTATATAGATCGTACCACTGAAGTGGTCTAGTTAAAAATGTCTATTCAGTGGTGGTGGTGTTTTGCTTGTTGTTTGGTTTGGTTTCTGGTTTTTTCTTCCTCCCATAAGCTTCTTTCAGTTATCTCTTTCTTGGTGTAGCCTCACCGATAGGGAGCTGTGGGGGTGGTAAGGTGAGAGGACAGTGAACTTAGAGATCAGCCAGCAGGCAAGAATCAGAGGAGAGGGACATTTCTTCACCTTAATTCTTCATTGACAAAATCGTGCTGTTAAAGCAACACCTTTTACACTCAGTCTGGCCCTTGTGGCAAACTTTGAGCAGGGGAAAGACAGAAAAGTGTTTGGATTTTATGCACATGTATGTTAGTGTTCTTTTATGCTGTATTAATCATGTAAAGAGCTCTTCAGGTAACATGTCTCTTTGCCAAAGGAGCACCTGACAGGCTTTGTCTGGAATTCTGTAAAATGTTGTGGCGTAACTTGAGCAAATAAATATGCTTAAGCAGGGTAGAAATACAGTAAGGCAGGGAGATTTCTTTAAAACACGCATCTTTTACAGCAAGCTATAAAGTTACTAATTTGAAGATACAGTGAAATTTGGTGTAGGGATTGGTTACTTGTGTTGCCGGGAGTGATAAGGACTAGCAGCAGAGGGGAGAGCAAGGGTTGGGCAGGAAGTCCTCTCAGTCTTGCCTGGTAAAATCGTTAACCTCTTAATTCACACCAGGTTTTTCCAAGTCCCTAGAAGAGGTTCCAGCACTTTGTAAATTTTGGTCCTTGAAGCAATGGCTTCTTTTTTTTTCCAGTGGTTTGAATCATACTTGACGTATGCAGTTGTAGTTTCATGGACTTCATGGTAGTTGTTTCTGCTTTCTGGTCTTTTCTGTAATGCAGAGCTATGCAAAATAGAGGAAGGAGGTAAGTGTGACTATGTCCATACCTGCACATATTTCATACAAGATTATTCAGAAGATACAAGGAGCTTGTTGTTTGATAGGATTTGGAAATTCAGGTCTTGCCTGTTTACTTTCAGTTTTGATGTGAGCCAGTAAGATCGCAAATGTACGTCTTATATTGCAGAGGGCAAGTTTTGTAATAATGTGTGCGGTTGTTTTTAATTATGGCAAAGCTGTGGCCAAAACATGTGTGTGTTTGAAACACTGACGTCAAGACAGTTCTATCCTCTGTGACTAGACTTCATCTAATGATTTTTGTTTTGATGCCTTTTTCAAACAAAAAGACAGTGTATAATAATCCTTGTACCCAGTAGCAGATATAGTGGCTGGTGACATACTTGCAGCATCGCTAGGTGCTTAGAGCTGAAAACTGGAAGTCTGGATTCCACACAATAAACTTTAGGTACCGGGAGTTTAAGTCATTTTATTTGTCTCCAGAAGAGTTGACCATAAAGCTTGGTCTTAACCTCCATAAACCTGAGATTTCTCCCAGCACATCAGCTGTGTGTATCCTGCAGAATCTGCTGCATGAAGCTTGGCTGAAACAAAACGCTGGTGGTTGTTGTATGCTGCTGCTGAAGCTTGCAGGGTGGGGGCAGAGAGGATGGCTAGAGAGCAAGTAAACCCATAATTCCTGGATACAGTTGTCCTCTTAATAACTCTGATGGATAAGGCCCGTGTTATTTCTTTCTCTTGTCTTGTAGATCAGAGAACAAAGTTTCCCTGTGTGCTCTCCACAGACAGAGAAATGCTTGCCCCTATTTTTATACACTCTATTTTATAATGGGTGTATTTTTGAAATTTAAATCATTATGTTGAGGGGAGAGACAGATGAGAAAAACTCAACTCTCTTCTACTTTTGCCAAAATATTATTGAAATGATTGTGGTGTGTGGTTTCTTGCAAGATTTGTGTTTGTCACAGGTTGTGAATTTCATATTCCCAGACCCTTTCTTCCTTGTGTGCTGCTTGACAGGGCTACAGAGATTCCACTGGATGTTGACAAGGAAAAAACCCCAGTACTAGAGGCTTCCTCGCAGCAGAGTCCCCACTTACTGTACTGGGCATTAACTTATATCCAGCACATTAGACTTAAAAGCACACAGCCATTAAGTGTAGCACTCCCTTCCCAGGAGGGCAGCAGATGGAGAGAGAATGGGGGAGGGAAGAAGAAAGGAGTATGATGAAGGGACTTCATCTGATGTATTTGTAAGCCAGGAAACTTGCTATTTACCACGTTTACAATTTCTCTGGTATAAAGAATTGAGTGTAGTGACTGGGAGCATCAGGGTCAACACATTACTCCTAAATGTTTAGCTATTGTATCAGTTTATGGGAAGGAAAAGGTGGTAGTCCAGTATATCTTCCCTCATGCTCCTTTTATATAGGGAGCACAAAGAAAAAAGTCATTACTTTTTAATTACTTGAGGCTTCTTTGTTTCTTACAGCACATTCACTCTTGGCCAGCAGTGAGAATTACCAAAGGGTCACTTTCCTGTGAGTGGTGAAGCAATAGTTTTGGGGAAAATAATTGTTCAGAATTAAAATTTCATGTGGTTCAAAATTTCAGCGTATTTAATAAATAGGACCTTATCCTATACTTGTTAAATATGGTGATTAGTGACACTCTTACTGCATCTGATCTCTTGGAGGGTATTTTAATTGTTTGCACAAAGTCCTTAAGATAGCTTTTCTGCTAGAAATGCTGTCAGTATTACGGGGCTGCACAGATCAAATACTGTAATATGAGTTTCAGAATTAAAATGATTATGATAATCCTCTAGGGGTGGTAAATGATTTTATTTTTTCTTAATCCACTGACCCTTGGTGGTGTTGGGCTTGGCTACTTCGCATTGCTGCTTTGTAAGAGTGCTGCTGTGTTAATGGAAGGATCACACATTCTGTTTCTCTCAGAACCCTATAAATCGTCTGATCAACAAAATGAATACCGTTAACTCTTGGAGTTTTCATAATTTGTTGTTAGTTGTCTTTTACCAGAAATTCCATGTCTTCAAGAAAACAAGTTGTTTTTAAAATGTGTAGAAGTAGAGACTTAATTTTCTCTGAGCCAAAGGAGAAGGGAAATCCCTGGTTCCAAGGAATTTAAATGGTCTGTGTTTAGGGTGATTTTGTATTGGCTTTGGGCTCTTTCCTTTTAGATATCATTAATATGAAGCATATTTTCCTGAAAAGAATCCTTGTATTCAGTGTAGATTGTCAAGAGGAATATTAATTTTAGTTGCAAATTAAGTTTGGATCGCCTAGCTTCCTTGAGAGTCTGTTCGTACCGTCATTTAGTACAGTGCTATGCAAGAGTCACTGCTCTCAGTCAGTATTTCTCTTAGAAGGATTTTAAGGTATCATTCTACAGTATGGGAAAGACCTTTTATGAATAATTTTATTCATTGCAGAGTTAAAAGGTGTAAACTGAAACATACAGAGTCAGGAAGTTGGTAGAGGTTGTCTTTTATTAATTAGTTCAAATCAAATGGGGGTCTATAGATTTGGTACAAGAAGTAGCAATTTTCTGGATATCTACTTATAAAGAGGCAATAGAATTTCTTCAGGGTTTGAACACTTGTCCAATAAAATGCAAGAGGAATGTACTGGAGGTGACTAATGCAGAATAAATGGAAGATGAGAAATGGATAAATGATCTCAAATACCCAGAAATAACCAGAGATAAGATGTTGGCCTGAAGTATAGTTCTTAGCAGACCTTACACCTGCAGCTGTATTTCATTTGTTACGATTTTACTGTCTGCATATGTCTGTAAAAGGAACCTTGCTCTAGCATGAAGCGTAACAGTAATATATGGCACGTTACTGCTGCGGCAGTGGGATTGGAGCCTGTCTTTCAGGTTTGTATGTGTTTTATTATTGTCCTAACAAAAGCTTTTTTAGATTTTCAGCTTCCAGACTTATGCCTTGTAGCTGTTCACAAGGGAATCTGGCAATGCTGACCAAGAGGTTGTATGTTC
>WEIS01013024.1:1073-11459 GCA_013389965.1 Todus mexicanus
GTAGCTGCTGGAGGACACATGGAGATAGTTAAGTGTTACACTGCCTTTGTCACAGGGGTGTCAAAACCCAGTGGAACAGGGCCTGAGCATCCTGCTCTGGTTAGCCCTACTCTTGAGTCACAGGGCTTGGACTAGCCCAGAGGTGCCTTCCAATCTCAACCATTCTCTGAGCTTGTAGAAGCAAAAAACTAATGATGGTAACACAAATCCTGATTTAAAAATGTTTAGGTTTAATGATGGGTTTAAGAACAAAACCGTTTTAATTATTCAACGGTCGAAGTTACTAAAACGTTTTGAGGCAAGACAAGATAATTAATTGTATTTCTGGCAGAAAGAAGAATGATTCTGAGCAAGAAATATTGATAAATCTTACAAATAATTACAATACTGGGGTTTATCTTCTGCAAGGTTCCAACTCTCAGAAGTTTTGATGTTTCTCTCTCCTATTTACTCAGATTTATAGCGTGCACTGTGCACAAATCCCTGAGGATTATACTGAATTCTTATTCAGGTAAAAATCCAGCTGAGGTCAATGACAGATTTCAATGAAGAGCGCAAAGATTTAATCCGTTTGCAAGGTTTAGCCATATTGGAATAGGAATTGGAATATCCCTCGTGTGTAAAACAAGCTTTTTTTTTTGATATGCACACAGATAACCACTGAACCGGTCTCAAGAGAAAAAAAAAGGTTAGAGCCATACTGAAGAACCTTCTCTCTCCAGGCTTTCTCATCGTCCTCATCCTCCTTGGAGCAAACCTGAGCAATAGGCAAGTATTGCTATTCCTAGCACCATAGAAAAGAAACTGAATTCCTGAGTGTCGAGTTTTCAGAATGTCTGAGATCCCAGTTACATGACTGGCCTATGGGTCGCATCAAAGCATGTGACGGACCTTGTGTCTTTCAAGTACTTACCAAAGGCTTAAGTACACTATTTCTCAGTTCACTGCTCTATGAATCAAAATTAGTGATTCCCAGACTAAGTCCTAAAAGCAATGCGAAACAAGGCATGAAACAACAGCATGTTTCTTTAAAAGATGGTTGACAAAATATATAGTGGTCAAGGTGAAAGGTCATATGTTTGGTACAGCCGTTTGGTCACCAATATCTTAAAGGATTATTTTCAAATATGCTTCCAAAAGTTATCCAGTTGACACATTTCTTGGCAATATGATAGATAACCTAAATTTCAGAGCTACCTAGGAATTCCTAGGTGACTTGTTATTTATCAGATTAGCAAAGAACTTTTTCAAACTCTTCTGAGACCTCAGGCCCTGGAATATGGAAACACAGAATCCCTGGGCTGTAGTAGGATTAAAATAAGCAGAAAGAAGTTGATACTGAAAGATACCAAACCAAAAAAGCAGTTCTCCCAATGCCTACAGGAACATGGAGCGTATCTGTTTCCTACGGGTACATACCTGCTCATTGACTCGCTTGCAGAAGATAGCAAGCAGGAAGACAGCAGCAATGGGAGGTCCCAGGAAGCTAGTAACCGCCTGCATGTAGTCAAAGAGCTGCCCACTTGCAGCTGACTGCACCACAGGAACCCAGGCGATGCTGATGCCAATTAAAAATAACATAAATGCCCTGTAAACATAGCCAGATATTCAATTAGCCACCTGCCTGGAAGCATCTATCAGAAAGAAAAAACCCAGCAATTAATCAATAATTTAAATGTCCATTTTGTATTTCAACCAGCAAAATCAATAATAATGGCCAATTACCATGGAACAAACAGAAGAAATCCAAATTGGACATTGTATCTGTCAAATATTGGTCAGCATACAGCTAAACATGCAACCAAAACACAGAAAATCACTTTTTCCCTGTGTTTGTTATGTCTAGAGACAAATCAATAGCTGATCAATTAGCAGAAGTAGCTCATTGATGCTGTAGCATGGAGCAGCATAAGGCCCATGGAGACATTTTAAGAGAGTTCCCTTTGAAAAGCAGCAGGAAGTGTTGAGAATTAGTCTAGCTACTTCATGAACCACTGTCGATAAAACTGGAAGCAAGGCCAGTTGTTTTTTTCCAGAAGGGAAGTGTGCAGTGGGACAGCCTGTCTGGCCACAGGAGGCCACTGCTGCACCGCCCACATGCCACCAAAGCAGCTTCCATCGGGCACTTGGTGCACGTTCTGGAGGCTGCAGCCTTTAGAGCTCCTACTGCAGTGTTTGTGCAGCTGGGGAACGCTCAGCTGCACTTACCTTCCAGCTAACATCATCTCTTTCTCAGATGGTCGTGATCGAAATTTGGTGTAAATGTCCATAGTGAACAAAGTACTGGCGCTGTTAAAGATGGAAGTCAGGGAGCTCATAAGGGAGGCCAACATGACGGACAACATCAGACCCCGCAGACCTGAAATACAAAGATACATAAACTGAGATGAGCATTCAGCAGAGTCTCGGTCTGCAGCACCATCCACAGCACGTGTCTGACCCTTCCCAGTCAGGCAGCTCTGACTGTGCCCAGCCTGTTGATATGTGGACGCCTGCCTGCAATGCCAGCAGAGCAATGACTGCTCAGCTTTGGAAAAGCTGTTTACAGCAGTGATAGGGCAACTCCTGAACTTTTAGAAAGTAGGCACTTCTTCTGTGAATGCTGTCTGATTAAATGCTGAAATAAATAATTTTTTTAAAAGCCCTAATCGAATTTTCCCCAAGTTATAAAAATCATTTCCCTTGTTTGCAGGCAAGTGCTCACTTGCTTGTGGTGTATTTGCAAACCAGTTGTTTTGCAAAAAAATAAAGTTTCTTTTTCCATTTGGAAACCACAGTAAGCCACTTCTTCAGATGTTACAATCTAGTCAACGCAGCACAGGGAGTACTACAGTATTTTACTAATGCTGTGTACAAGTTATAATATGATGGGAAAGCACTAAAGGTCCCAGGCAAGTCCCATGGTCAGTTTACCACAATCTGTTTTTCTAGCCTTATGAATCCACCCTGTGGCTTTCTGCAGAAATTTATTTTCTATGTACACAGAGTCCAGAGTGGTGCCTTATTCTCTCATTGAACAGGCGTCCCATGGGACAATGTGTACACACTGTGTCTCGTCCTCCCACCTCAGTGGGTCTAGCAGAAGGACTGCAGGTATATGCCTCTGACTCAGAAATCCTGGCAGAGATGGGCTTTTATAAATCATTGGCAAAGAGGGTTATTTTTTACCTTCACAGAAAGAGAGCTCAGTTACCCAGTATTTGCCAGCTGGGAACTGACATTGTCAGCGTGTAACTATTCTGCACCTACAGCTCCAATGAATACAGACCACCCCTTTGATTAACGCTACATAATTCAAGCAAGAATTTTTAAACTAAATCTGGGAGTTGGATTCCCTTTATCACCTGTTTTTACAGCCGGGCAGCCTCGCCTTCCCTAAAACAAACACATTAATGACCAAACAAATACAGTGTCTTACCGTTTGGCATAAGTTCCACTACCATTTTTGGATAAGCAATATTTGTACAGCCAACTGCAGTGCCACAGTACTTCTCACAGACTTCAGGCACAACACAAGCCACTACATCTGAGGAAAGGATAATGAGACAAGATTAGACAAGGTCATATAAACAGACTGCTCCCAAATTAGTAGAGTTTCTAAAAATTATCTGTTGAACCACTAGGCTGGCACACCTGATATCATCCTTGGTCTGCTGGCAAGGAGGAAGGTGACTCTAAGCCTCTATCCTTCCTCTCTAAAAGAACGCTGAAAATCTCGGCAGATCAAAAAAAAACCCAAAATCACTGTTAATTTGTCACACCAGGACTGAACAGCACAAGGAGAGCAACTTAAAAAACAAGCAGAGGAACATAAAGACCCTTCCCTCCAACCCGAACATCTTCCCTCTGCCTGCTGTTAAACACACTGATGGTTAGAGAAGGGAGATTGGCATTTCCCCCCCACTACGCTCAGGACTGTCCATAACCCAAAATATTACTGTCTGTGACCGATGACCCTCTTCTTTTCATGGCCAGCAGAGGATTGGTCTTGGCCAGCATTTTCCACCCATTTCAGCCCAGAGTGGGGCTGTGACAAACAGACAGCTGGAGAGGGACACTGTGCAATTTCTCTCCCCTAAAACGGACTGCAGTAGCATTAACAGAAACCTGGGATCAGGGAAAAGAGGGAGATGTGTGGCTTCTTACAGTTAGTTAGGCTTTGTGCATGCATGCAACCAGACAATTTCGATGACAAGAAGACAATCTAACAGGTATTTTGGAAGGGACAGAGAATAGGAAATTGAGAGAGACTAGTAGTGAAAGACAGGCAGCAAGAAGAAAATTGCATTTCTGTATCTATACACATACCTGTGTACAAAATTCGGCTGATCATTCCAGGCATCACTATAATAAACATCGGCAAGAGTTTCAGGTACCCACACATGATACAACCAGCCTTCACATGGGACATGTTCTTGCCAGAGAGACATCTCTGGACAATAACCTGTCAGTGAGACACGGCAAACATGCATGACTCAACCAAGAACGGCATTTCCATGAACACACCAGTTCCAGATACAAGGTACTTCTTAGCTTCTGTGACAGTGAAAGAGCATATTTACCATTTCTGCCACTAGGAAAAATTAAAACTACATTAAAATCAAATAATATATTTGAAACAAATAAAGGAAAACATAATTTAGCCAGTGTTATGTTTAAGAGGTAAGACTCTTTCTCACAAGATGTTCTTAAAGCAAATAAATTAAAAAGCCAAAAAGGAATAAAATATTTACATGAGCAATAGATACAGGTACATTCGGTTTGGCTTTTTCATTTGTTTACAAATTGTGCAGATGATCTTTCTCACAATTGAGAATGGAGATACATCACTTGCTAGAGACTGGTTACATTCTCATGTCGCAGTTGTGATCTCTTGGGGAAACTGCAGAGTTTTGTGTTTGGCATTTCCAAGGCATCTGGCTTCCACGTTACCTGATCCGTGCACCAGTACCACATAGCAAGGATGCTCAAACCAAAGACGAGCCCCGGCCATGGCATATCTCCAGTGACAGGATCTCGGAAGATGTGAAAGGAATCCTGACGAGGAGTGTAACATTCTTCCTTTATTGTAATATTCCCATAGGAGATATTGGATGGAATTGCTTCCATGTACTTTTTCACAAAAGCATCATAACCTCCTACTTCAGCAAAAGCTGAAAAAACACAAAGTAAAAGTAGCGGTAAGGTATTTAATAAATGAAATGTCAAATAGAGCCAGAGAACATGAGAGGAAAAACTTCCTTAAGATGGACACATACATTCTCCTATTCATAAACATTCAGTTCGTATTTGAATTTGTGGTTTGAACATTCATGTTTGAATTTGAACATTCCAGTGTAATTCGCTTGATTTACTTACCAAATCCCATGAGAATAAAGGATCCCACTACCATGATAATTGTTTGTAAAGTGTCTGTGTAAATCACAGCTGCGAGGCCACCTAAACGGCAAAGAAAAACCAAGACAAATAGATTGGCCTCTGCAAATGTCTCTGTGGAAATCCTTTTTTATTTTTTGTTTGTTTGTTTTTCTCAGCACCTTTTTCTTTCAAACGAAGATCACTGTAAATAACTTCCCTTTCAGGTTTTCATTTCTGCCCTCTTACCCACCTCCCCTCTTCTCTTTTCTCTGGCTCCCCTAACTTTCATTTAACAGAGTGCTCTGCAAACTCACCTGTGATGGTGTAAAGAGCAGTAATAGCAAGCAGGATAATTATGGCCACATAAAGATTCAGCCCTATGGCTAACTGTATAAATACAGCTCCAGAGAATATGTCTGCCTGTGAAAGAAAAAATGGTAGATTAAGCAATGCTGAAATTCATGATGAATTTTTGTACTAGAGTTGCAACACTTCCCAAAGAATGTCCAGGTCTTTTTCAATGGATCATTTAGCTAGACACAGAGTCACCCCTGCCCTGTGCTTCCATACTGAGCCACAGCTCACTGACAGATGACTTAACGCTCTGGTTACGCTCATTGCTCTGTGCAGGGATGGACTCTGTGACACTGCCGAGACATAGCATGGTTCTCTTCATTGAATGCCACTCTATAAATCTCTTACTTTTCCATTACTGCTTGCATACATGTGGTATAGCTAGTCTTGCTGGTTCAGGACAAATGGTGATTAAAGGCAAACATGTTCTATTATCTCTATTTCTAAGTTCCTGTCAGAATAATTGACATCAGTTGGCTAACAGAAGAGACCTTTAGCTCTTGCGTAAGAAAGGAACTGTTCAGGTTTCAGAGTAACACTCTGGGGTTTGGATCACATTAAATCAGTTCCTGATTGAGAGTTAATTTGCATCAACATTATTTATCCAGGTTTGCAATCAGAACAATCTACCCCAGGGCGCTTGTAACGTGCTACTGGAAATTCTCCTTTCATTAGAAGTTTGTGTCTATACCCATCCTTGCTCCTGAGCATCCAGTTCATGGGCTCACCTCCAACCACACCTTTCTGGATACCACAACACCTATACGAGGACTCTCTACAGGGAGTCCTCTCCTCATGTAATGCTACAAGTCCTAGTGGCACTCAGAAAGCTCAGGAGCTGCAAAATGCTGCAGGAACTGCCTTTATGCGGGGTCTGAGAAACAAAGATGAACACCGTTACATGTGCCCTGGGGGGAAGCCTGCACACACAGGGACTGCAGGGCAGCTGTGAGGTGGCAGCTTGCTGGAGGAGCGTGAGATTCCACAGGCCAGGCTGCGGGACAACCAGAGCCTGTGGTCACAGGAGAGGCACTTGCACCGCTTTCGCCCAGGGCTAGGCTGAGAGGCAGGGGAGACGCACTAAGAAGCTGCTGTGCAGTCTGGCTAGCTGGGAGACGCTGGATGAAGAAACCTTCTTCATTCCAGAGGCTCCGGGGTATGGTCTCACCTGTATTTCACTCTAGATAATGAGTAAGAGCATGGACTTGAACAAGAGGTCCTCCAACCCTACTACCCTCACATGCAGAAAACAACTGTGAAGCAGAGTGTGAATCACAACAGAGGTCCCACTCCCAAAATTCTGCCTCTGGAGCAGTTTTAGATGATCTAATTTCTTACAGGTTTTAGTCTGGAACTGGGAACCAGGACTTCTAGCTCTTATCCCAGTGGCTGTTAGACCATATCCTGTGTCTCTTCTCTCTATGGTAATATTTTTTCCTATCTTTTCACACCACTGATCAGCTTATGTCCCTGATCTTGTATTGTTCTTGGGTTTTGTTTAGCTTGCATTTTATTAAATATTAATGGTCCTAAAATGACCCCCAGAAAGAAATGTATAGTTAATTATTTAGCATCCTGAGTAATCTATCAGCTGCGTCAAATTGCTGAGTTACCTTCCAACTTCACTGCTCCTCCCTCCCAATTAGATTATTGCCTTCCAGTATTTCCTTGTTTTTCCTTTTACACTCTTTTATGGACACTATTTAATCTTTATCTTAAATCTGAATATAGGGGGTTTTTTTTCTTTACATTATGAGCGATCTCTCTGAAGCCATGTGCAGATCATGCAGAACAAGTGGCAGCACACATGCCGGTTGAGTGAACCCAGCTGCAATGTTAACATGGGAGAGGGGCAGTGGCACATACCCTCTGCTCCCTATATCGATCAGTCCTAAGACATTATCCTTCTCCCTCCTTTTCCCCCTAGTAAGTCTATCCGCATACATTTACTACTGAAGTTATGAACAATGAATGTAGAGAAAATGTTGAAACACATTTAGAAACTCCAGTTTACAATTTCTGATCTCTTCAAAAGCATTCAGGTCTCAATTGCTTTTTGTCTTGTCATAACTCAGTCAATTACACTCCCATCAAGATTTTATTTTTACTAGGCATAATGACCAGTATCAGCATCACTGGTGGCCAGCAAGCCCCTTAAAGCTGCTAGCACGCCACACTGCAGCATGGCCTTGTCTGGCAAGTGGTTGATTAGACACAAAACAAGGTAAGAAATCAATGAAAAATACACAGAAATTGTGCAGGAAAAGAAATAGTAGCAACCTTGTGCAGAGGCGTGCAAAGGGAGTCAGATCGTCGCATGGTGGTGGGCACTGTGCCAGAAAGAGCGTACCAGGAGTTACATGACCTGAAGTATTATATCATCCATTGGAAAGAACCGTAATAATTGTATTATTAAGAAAATTAGTTAATATTTTAACCCATCATAGGAGCAGCACACAAAATAACTATCCCAGAAACAAGATGCCACTTCTAGCAGGATAAGTGGCAGTAAATACAGCTGCCAGTCAAACTGATAGATGTGACTGCCTGTTAAGGGCAGGGCAGAAACCCATCCTTCTATATCAAATCTCAGTAAGCCCTTAAGATCACAGGGGAGTGTTTGTAAAGGCAGCAGTCAAGGAAGTAAGATGCAAATCTGCAAGTCAGCCATGGCATGGATTGTCAACACATGGATATGTTTGATATACAACGTGCCTCCAGGAAGAGAGACCCGTGCGAGCTTCACATGGCATGGATATCTCCACACATCCCCTGACAGCATCTGAAACCTCCAAGGACTTTGGCTGTTCTACCTACTCGATATAAGATACGGCAATAAATCAGGCCTGGGCAAATCCTGCCCTACCAAACCTCGTGATGTAAGACAACAATGCAGAAGATATTGTCTGTGTTCTGCAGAAACCTGAGCTGCATTTGTATGTGAGGCAGACTCAGAGTCATTGTGGGCAGATGCGGAATACAAAATAAATGCTTAAAAGAACTTGTGCACCGGATTCTTCCCCTGCATAGCACAGAGACCCAGCTCCATGGCAATTCCCACACACATCTGGAATAATTGCGTTGACGGGAAACTGGGACGGGCTGGAAATTGGAGTGGGGCCCAGGTAATCTGCTGCTGTATGGATGGATCTCTTGACTGCTGCTTTGCTAGTAAGACAGGACCACAAGAGCATGGGTGCTTCAGCCTCATGACCGCACTGGAAGCTTAAATGGAGAACCTGTCTTGCCTGGAAGCAAGGCAATCCAACTAAAATGGGGTGAAATCCCATGTCCAGATCCTTAGGCATGATAGAGACTGTAAATAAAAGATAGATAGTAAATTCAGAACCCTTGTAACACCTGCATGGGCTCATTACAAACATGTGTTGCAGAATAGGAATGTGAGTCATCTAACTGGAGGAGTTTCTCAGCTGCTAGAGCTGCCAGATCAGTGTGTCATGCCTGGGATTTTTGATTACGGTAGTTAAGCACAACAGCAGCAAATTAACTAATCCTTTTGAAATATATGGAAAGCTGAGGCCAGCTCCACAGTACCAGCCTGTTTAATTTATAACCTTTCTAAGGATCAGTTATCGTGAAGATGTGAGAATGAGAGCAAAAGGCCAATCTTTTAGCTTAAATTGCACTATTATCACTCAGCTCCCACTCAGAGGGCAAAGAGTAATCTGCCATGGCAACTTCTGCAAAACAACAGCTTGAGATATGCCTGAACTGTGGACTTCTTTAGAGGCCTCGTAGCTTCAAGATATATGGAAAATACCATGTCCCTTCAGTACTTCACAGCAATACAACCACTTCCTTAATAGCGTTTTCTTATCTAGGATGTGCTTGTCCCAAGAAAGATCCTTGAGGTCCCTTCCAACCTGACATTATATGATTCATTAACTTCATAGCACCTTAAAATTTATACTAACCACTTGCCCATTAAAAGAATCTCTCCCCTCCTTTCAGCTCAGCTGTTATAATTTCTCTCCTTTGTATTTCCCCGCTCCCTTATTTTCTAATCCCTATTATTCTCTTTCTCTCCATAGCCCTCTAGCTCTTTTCCCTCACCTCTATTACAGATGGTATGTTCACCATAGGGTGCTAAGAGAGATAAATATGAAGTTTGGAGACAAAAAAATCCTGCTACATGTTTCACAGATCCCTAGGATAACTGTAATACAAGTATCCCTCTAGTCTGACTTGCTCTAGGGGAGAGTGTAAGTAGAAGTAAACCTTAAAACCTGAAAAAAGAAAGAGAAAGCACAAAAAGCATCAAGAGACATTGCCAGGAAGGAAAAGCCTGGATTGCAGAACTCATCTAGATACACAACCTCACTAGACAGAATTAAGAAGACAAAATCATAGTTTTACAGTCCTCAATTCAACCACGGGTTCCAAATCAGAAGCAGCTGACCAATTATGCGAGCAATATTGTAAGTGGGAATTTCTTTTCTTTAGATCAAGGTAGGATGGATGAAATACTGTAAAAGTTCTACTTACTGAGATCTTTGTGAAAATATACAGGATCAGAGAAAGGACTGACAGGTAGACCTGAATCCGTTTCCCACCAAAACGCTTCCTCAGATACTCTGGCATTGTCACCACCTGCAGGGGAGGGAGACAAGGTTTCAGGTAAAGGGGAACAGGTATGAAGCAAATCAGAGGAAG